>BRDA01053775.1:0-10070 GCA_036984385.1 Crenuchus spilurus | reverse complement strand
AATCTGTCCAATTTGCAGGACAGCCCTCAATACTGAGTTTAAGATAGCTGGCTAATTTAAAAGTCCTGGGTGAACACCTGCTGATGTTTATGTTTAATTATGTATTAATTTATGACATTATTCAATTTGTGAGATTGTCCTGGACTAACAAGCCCTCATTTGTCTGTCTATGACCTTTTTTATTAAACATCATACACTAGGTCAGTGCAAGAAAGAAAATTGAATCCAGAATGAAACAGCAGCTCTGTGGGGGGTCCTGAACATACACTGCTCAAAAAAATAAAGGGAACACCTAAACAACACAATGTAACTCCAAGTCAACCACACTTCTGTGAAACCAACCTGTCCAGTAAGGAAGCAACATTGATTGTGAATCGATTTTACCTGCTGTTGTGCAAATGGAACAGACAACAGGTAGAAATGAGAGGCAATTAGCAAGACAACCCCTATACAGGAGTGGTTCTGCAGGTGGTGACCACAGACCTTTTCTCTGTTCTCATCCTTTCTGGCTGATGTTTTGGTCACTTTTGCATTTTGTCAGTTCTCTCACCATAGAGGTAGCATGAGGCGATGTCTACAACTCACAGAATTTGCTCAGGTAGTGCAGCTCATCCAGGATGGCATATCACTGCAAACTGTGGCAAGAAGGTTTGCTGTGTCTGTCAGCACAGTGCCCAGAGCATGGAGCAGATACCAGGAGACAGGCCAGTACACCAGGAGACATGGGGGGGTGGTGGCAAAGGAGGGCAACAACCCAGCAGCAGGACCGCTAACTCCTCCTTTGTGCAAGAAGGAACAGAGCCAGAGCCCTGCAAAATGACCTCCAGCACACCACTAATATCCATGTTTCTGCTCAAACTGTCAGAAACAGACTCCATGAGGGTGGTATGAGATTTTGAGCATGATTCCAAATCCAGACCTCCAAGGGGTAATAATTTTGATTTACATTGATAATGATATTTTGTTCTCAAATCATTCCACTATGCAATAAATAAAGATGTTCAACTGGAATATTTTATTCATTGAGATCTAGGATGTGTTATTTTAGTGTTCCCTTTATTTTTTTGAACAGTGTAGTATACAGAGAAACAGATTACAGACTCTGTATGAAATAGAAAATAAAATGAATTATTCTTATTAGTTTACGCGTGTGTATGATGATTTTCTGTTTGACATTGCGATGGGGAATTTTCTTGACTTGGCAACCCGGCAGACTTTTATTTCGAAACGGAAGTGATTACACCAGCCGCTGACTTCCTGTTTTGCTGTGTCAGGGTGTATAAATCGTCCTCAAAAGCAGTTTTATTTGATTATTTTGTGTAAATTTAAGCTTGCAATCATGATGCAGTTTATAGTGAGTATATGTAATGTTTTATTGTATTTAAGGACATTTTCTCTAAAGTGTATTTGATAACTTGGTGAACAGTGTGAGGTTATAATAGACCTTTCGTGGTTTGTAAACTGCTGACACATGTCTGTTTATTATGTGTTAGTGAGCTGATACACTGATGTCTGACTTTCTTTAAATGTGTGTTTGTGTTGTTCAGGTGGGCTTTACTCTGGGGAACGTGGTCGGGATGTACCTTGCACAGAACTACGAGGTCTGTTATATATACTGTTATAGATAGATATACAGACATACATATACAGACAATTATACTGACTGTACATGTAATATTATCTGTACATACACATAGACAACATATAGAAAGTAGTTACAGAACAGTGTTTATTTTAATAGTCCTGTGTGTCCTTACTCAGCAGCTCCAGACTGAGCAGAGGTACAGCTCAAATAAACAAACATCATTTACTGCTGACCTCTACAGCTTTAACAGCAACAACAGTTAGACTATCTGTGTTTATAATTGACATCACATATCAGTCACTTCTGCTTTACTTCAACATAACTGATGAAACATCACCGTCAGATGACCAAGCAATAATACTGACAGCCCTTTCCCCTTTACTGTCAGTCCATAAACTAACAGTAAAACATTTCAGAATTGTTGTCTAACACTGCACTTCTTTCTTCTTGTCTTTTTAAAGGTTCCTAATATTGCAAAGAAATTTGAGTCCTTCAAAAAGGATGTGGAAGCAAAGAAAAAGCCTCCAGAGTGATGATGATGAAGCTCTGTGGTGTCTGCTAATGGAAATTACACAAAAATAAAATAAAATTGCACAAAATGTAAAATTGACAACAGCTGACTGATCTGTGCTGCAGAAGCTCAGGTTTATAATTGCAGTCCAGACTCAACACTGCCTTAAAAAGCTCATTTAATTCTCTGCAGTACTTTATAACTCTTCTGGGTACAGCAGTTTTTGACATGATCTCTACAATATTTGCTGTGTTCTCACATTAAAACACTGATTTGTTTAAAAAGGTATTGTAATGGGTGTTTGTGGACACAGATGACTAAAGTGAAGGTCAAAAGTTTGTGCTTTAGCCTATACTATTGTCCATATAATCACTCTTTTTACATTTTGATATGCAAATTTGAACCCATTCATATACATTGAGTTGTTTTCTTATATGTACATTACACCTAGTCCTGATTTTGTATTTCATTTTCATCCAGGGCATTTATTAAAAAAAACATCTCAAACTGCCCAGTTTCTTATTCATAATTACTGCCTAAGTTATTTTAATTATTCTTCACATGGGTTATATTTAGAAGTGAGCTTATTTGCTCCTAAGTTAAGCTTTTGTATTTAAGAATTCAGGCCCAGGACACGACTTCATCCATGCCTAATTACAAAAATGCAAGATTGAATTATGTATGTCGACATCATTCGCACTGGAAATAAACATGTAAACAAAGAAGCTCAATGCAAAAATAATGAATATGAATAAACATCATTTAAAACTTTTTTGCTCTGATGCTGTTGGCTGGTTGGTCACTATTTTCACTCCAGTAGTGACACTGAGGTGTTTAACAACATCAGCAGCTTTGACACACACTAACATACCACTATGTCAGTGTTACTGAGAATGATTCACAAGCTCTGTGGGGGGTCCTGCTCACTGGAGAACAACAAAGTACACAGAGAAACAGATGGACTACAGTCTGTAAGTGCACCTGTATGCTCAGTGGAGCTAAAATGGAGTGGCCAGTGAGTGTATAAGTAATATCTTCAAACAGCAGAAAAAGTGTGTGTATTAGAATCACATGAAAATATAAATGTAAGCTGGTGAAAGTTGTTTGAAATTATATAAAAGCTTCATTTAACTTGGAAGAGAAAACTGCACTTATAAGCATGGCCAACACGTGGCAGCATTATAAAAAAAAGCGATAAATAAATGAAATAAAAGTCCCATAAAACACTAATAAAATCTACTGCCATTCTTTATAGTTCTTATAGCATTACAGAGCTATTTTCAATCAAATGTTTGTTTTTTTTTTGTTTTTTTTAAATAATAATGTTATTATTATTATTATTTATTATTATTATTTTTATTATTATTATTATTAACATATATTTGTGTTATTTTCCGTATTTACTTTTTGTATATGTGGTTTATATTTGATTTAAAATAATGTATATTCATATGCATATTGAGCGGACTGAAAGGGACTTTTATGGGATAAAAGTTTTTTGCTGCGCATGCGCAAAGAGCATAACACGTGGACACTGGTGACGAACGACTCTGAATTTTTTAAGTCAACACTGATTCATGAATTCTGATACTCGAATCATTGGAATCAATTCCTCGAGTCAGTTTTATTTTAACTATTACAGCACCAGGACTACACAAAGGGCTGATGTATCATTAATAATAATAATAATAATAATAATAATAATAATAATAATTAAAAAAAAAATAATAATAATAATAATATATTATTATTATCATTATTCTATCATATCTAAATAATCATTATCATTCTATCATTATCATATAATCATCATTATTATATAACTCCTTTCATGTATATACACAGCTCAAAGTGCTTCACATAGTGTTTTTTAAAAGAAGTAAAACTATATTCACAAATAAAAATATACATTTAAGAAGCTGGAGATATAAACCCAACTGAGAGAAGCTGTAAAATTAAGAGTAAAAGTAAAATAAAAAGAAAATTAACAAGTTCATGACTATAAAAATAATACAATAATATATTAAATGGCGTTGTTCACATAAAAATGATTAAAATGAATTATGATTAATTAATTAATGATTATCACTAGCCATAAAAGTACAATTAAAGATATAATTTTTAAAAACACTGATTTTTAAAAAAAAATCGGTAACACATAAATTAATTATTTAATTATTGATTAATACACAAATAAAATTAAAATAAACACAAATCATTTAGAATATTACAGCAGTAAAAATAAGTAAATAATCATGTAGGAAAACATGGAAATGTGAAATAAAAAAAAAAATTACGTCAAATAAAAATAAAGGTCCAAAAGGTTACAGCTACAAATCGTTTGATCAATGATAAAACATGAAAATGTGATCAGCGCATGTAAACACGACGAGTCACAACAGGAGTCGACTCCCAGCACTTCCACCCTCAGAATCAGCGGCCAAGAGTCGATACAGAGAGTTGTAGAATCAATTCTATAGGTGTCGACTCCCCACCGCCAGGACAGTCCACAACAGCTGCTGCTTTAGTTGTAATAAACGGGTGTTTTCCGTTTCTCAGGGATTCAGAAGTCTGTGGACTCTTTGCCAAGATGATCTCTCTCACTGATTCACAGAGTAAGACTTTTATTTTGTTTATTCTCTTCTAGCAGCCCTGCATTATTAGCTATTGTCTTAATTATAAGCAGGAGCTAATAACCAGCATCAGTACCTGCCCTAACCCACATCTACAGCTTTCTGTCTGATCTGCTTTCTGTTTACATCCGATAACAGACTTTTATCTCCTTATATCAAAGTGTGCTGATCATTTCTAACCTGCACTGTTAATGTCCTAATATTATTACACTCTTCATACTTGCAGACTATATATAAACACACTGTACATACAGTCACACATAAAAACAATCAGAAACATAATTTTTGTTCATTTAATTCAAGAACTTAAGCTGACATTTTATATTCATGTAGGTTATTATATGAGATGGTGAGTAAATGACTATAAACAGTGTAAATACTGTGTATCTCTCAGAGCTACAGCTGCCACATTCCTAATATCAACACTCCTGAACCAGAGACAACATCAGAAGTGTTTTACCTGGACTAAACAGAACCAGAACTGGTCCAACATCCTCTTTTCTTTACATTTCATTAGTAAATCACTACATCACTGTGCTTAATTATATATATTGTAAGCACAGCATCACTTGCCACTTTATGTAAATAAGACTGTGGTTAGATGCTGACTGCATTTCATTGACTCTGTACCTGAACAATTGCTAGAAAGTTTAATCTAATCTAAAAACAATAAAGTTTAATGTTTTATTCTGTCCTTCATATGGGCCTTTTGAGAAAACATTGGACAAATCAAAGCTCACCTTCCACTAAAAGCCAAATTAAGGATACACACATTATGAGAAGAACCAGCTCACCTGAGTAAATGTTAAAGGTAAAAGAAGAATAGGACCAGGAGTCAGAATGACTTAATAGTGCTTAATAATAATAATAATAATAATAATAATAATAATAATAATAATAATAATAATAATATGTGTATGTGTGGATGTGATGCTCTAGAAAAGGCTAAAAACGTAGCATAACAGAGATGCAGATCTGTTGAGTAGTTTGTCATATGACAGTGAACTGAGCTTTATGTTAGTCATATGACTGAGGAGAAGCTGCTGATTGGCTGAGTGAGGACACTATCCTGCATTACTCTGAATATGTCCTGACTGTCTTCTGTTTATCTCACAGAAATCGGGATGGGCCTGACGGGTTTTGGAGTGTTCTTCCTCTTCTTTGGCATGATTCTGTTTTTTGACAAAGCGCTGCTTGCTATTGGAAACGTAAGTGTTTACATTTGAATGATAAAAGCTGTACGTCAGTGTGTGATTACAGAACATATGTCAGTAGTGGTGGAACCTATAGTGAAGGTTCTTCATTAGCTTTGCTGAGAAACATGCAGCTGTGATACCTCCATATGTACCACTCAAATATAACACACATGTGCACTTATTGTCCATCTGATCAGCCCTGTTCTTCAGTGATCAGGACCCCCCACAGATCAGGTGGATCATTCTCAGTGACACTGATGTGGTGGTGGCGTGTTAGTGTGCGTCAGAGTTGCTGATGTTGTTAAACACCTCAGTGTCACTACTGAAGTGAAAATAGTGTCCAGCCAACAGTGTCAGGACGAGAGGACCAACTCAAACTGTGCTGAGCTGCTGTCTCTGACTTTACATCTACAGGACCAACAAGGTAGGTGTGGCTAATAGAGGACAGTGAGTGGACACAGTGTTTAACATCACCAGCAGCTTTAACACACCACCACCACATCAGTGTCACTGAGAATGATTCACCAGCTCTGTGGGGGTCCAATTGTGTCTTGCCGCTGTAGCCGTTGGTTTGCTCACTGTGGAGTTGGTGTTTTGTTATTACTAACCCTGTAAAGCTGCTTCAGTTGTAAAATGTGATATAAATACACTTGACTTGTCTTGACTATTAAAACTATTGTTTAATCAGCCTCGGGGGACGTTTAATCTGTTAGGATTGATTCCTTCTTGGCTTTTTTTGTATTTATTTGTATTTGGACTTTATGTTTTAATTTAGTTTTTATTTTATCATCTTTTTTAATTGGAAGTTGAATTATCTCTTTATTTTAGTCTGTAAATCACTTTGAATGAGCTCAGTGTATGAAAGGAGCTGTAAATAAGGACAATTATTCCAAGAAATGTGGACACTCTGTGGTTAAAAGGACATTAGAGATGAAGAATCTGGACTCCAAAATGTCTTTCTGTGCATATAATTCACCAGTGAGCACTGATTTTACAGCTTAAACAGTATTAAACTGCACGGTTATGAAACAGTACAGACTGTGCAGTTCTGACAGTTGATCTGGGCTCAAGATCAGGGGACCGGTGACTGTGATTGATGTTATATGAGAAGTGTGAGGTTCTAGGAAACCCATCCTCGCGGATTCCTCACACTCAGCCCAGGTCTTTCCTCACTTTGTTCTCTCCAGATCCTCTTTGTAGTTGGCCTGGCATTTGTCATTGGCCTGGAGAGGACGTTTAGATTCTTCTTCCAGAAGCACAAAATAAAAGCCACCAGCTTCTTCCTCGGGGGAGTCTTCGTGGTGCTGGTAGGATGGCCTATTGTTGGAGTGATTCTCGAGTTTTATGGCTTTTTCCTTTTATTCAGGTGAGAATTTGAATCTTTGTTACCTGAAAATGTTCATAATTATAAAAGATTTCATATTTATTACACATAAACTGACACATTTTAATGTTGACATATCTAATAAACATCATAAATGCAGTATTATATGTGATGGTGATGGTGAGTAAATGACTATAAACAGTATAAATACTGTGTATCTCTCAGAGCTACAGCTGCCACATTCCTAATATCAACACTCCTGAACCAGAGACAACATCAGAAGTGTCTTACCTGGACTAAGCAGAACCAGAACTGCTCCAACATCCTCTTTTTTTTTACATTTCATTAGTAAATCAGCTCCTAGAGTCTGAGACACAATCCAAGGTGTCTGAAGTCCAGTGTGCAGTTTCTGCAGTCTGTGATGGTTTGAGCTGCTGCTGTTGGTCCAAAGTCAACACCTACCAGGAGATTTTAGAGCACTTCATGCTTCCATCTTTATGGAGATGCCCATTTCTACTACAACTGACCATCATATTAGTGTGCCTGATTACTCATGAGCTATAAGTCATTCTGATAAAGATTACAACATAAAAAGGCTGAGATGTGTGACTTTATGTGTAATGAATAGAAAATGTGAACGTTTCCCTTTTAACATCTGGGACAATGTTGTTGTAGAGAGCTCTAATGAGAGTATTGGCTTGACTGGAGATGCCTAATGCTGTCTTTTCTCTTTGTATGAAGGGGTTTCTTCCCAGTGGTTATTGGCTTTATCAGACGGATACCAATCCTAGGCTCCTTATTAAATCTTCCCTTCATTAGTGGGGTAAGTGTGTTGACTGCATGGTGCACTACATTGCTGTGGGACTTGTTTGCATTGGTGTACTGCTTAGTCTGAATCTCTGGACTCAGAACAGCAGAAATACACAGCCCTGAGGCTCAGCGGACCCTCTAGGTCATGTGTCTACACAGTCAGAGATTTAGACTGGTTGTACTTGTGGTTGTGCTCTAATTTGAGGGTTTTTTGATGAGAAAAATTGAACCAAAATGCTTTTAATTGTCCTGCATACTGTCATTAATATACAAACTCAACCATGTGTTAAACCTAACCTCAGTGTGCCATCTCTACCAGTCAGTAGCACTCTGTTAGGCTAACAACAGCCACTAGAGGTCATTACAAATGCAGCCTTCTTGTGTTTGAATGCAAATCTGCAGTGTAACATAAACTGGATAAAATGCTGTAAATCCATTTAATCTCCACACAGATCAGTACATCTGTTTAAAATGAACACAAAAACACAAGAAAGTTTGCATGTTTTTACACTTTTTGTGGTTTGTGTTCTGATTTTAGCATAAAGTACCATCTCAACCGTTTGGTAGAGGTGAATAAAAGTGCTTTAAAAATGTATGTTTAAAAATGAGTGTGAAAAAGTTTAATTAATTAACAAAGTTAAATTATTAATAACAAAGTTATTAAATTCGAAAAGGTAAACTGTGACATACACTCCCATATTTTAGGTCATTTTTGTTTAAATAAAAATGTATGCAAACTCCAAATTAAATATTCATGAGCTATAAGTCACACTGATCAACATTAAAACAAAAAGGCTGAAATATGTGACTTTATGTATAACTAATATAAAATATATTTTTACCTTTTTGAATGAATTAAGAACACAAATGAACTTTTTCACCAGGTTCTAATGTTTTGATGTGGCACTATTGCTCTGTGTTTGCATTGCTCATTGGCACAGCACCTGTTATTGAAGTTTGAGTCTTTAAATCCATTTGTAATGTCAAATAACAAAAAATAATTACCCAAAACATCTCGAGTCTTTTCTGGGTAAGTAAAGTTACATGACCATTTTACTTCATCCTAAAGTTGGCATTTCTGGGGTGATGTGGTGAAAACAGAGTGTGTGTGTCTTTGAATGTGTCTTTGTTTTCTTAAAGCCTTCGTAAGGCTGAGAGGATCAGAACACTTGGTCAGTCACTGCTGCTTTCCCTCCTGCATGTGAGCCTTTGAGAAGAGGCAGCGTAGTCTCGTCCAGGTCACGTTTTGGGCTTGTTCAGTAATTATATATTTCATTTTAAAAGCCCTGTAAAGCCTGGACCATCAAATAATGTCCAGAAAAGTCTTAACAGGTGTTTATTTGACATTCTGACCAATTACAACAAAACAAAAATTAAGTGACATGTTTTGTTTTGTATCACATTTGATACATCCAGAATCTGTTGTTCACAGAATGTTGTTTAAACACACAACGTACAGAATAAAGCTTTTAAACCCATTTTCACTCACAGTTAGAAATCTGCATGTTTCCTCTGGTGCCTGCAGTGCATGGATAATCCACCAGGGGGCACCAGATATGTATCAGATTTCATACTTTTTTTTCTTATTTATTTATACACTGCTCAAAAAAATAAAGGGAACAGTAAAATAACATCCTAGATCTCAGTGAATAAAATATTCCAGTTGAAAATCTTTATTTATTACATAATGGAATGTGTTAAGAACAAAATAACATAAAAATGATCAATGTAAATCAAAATGATTACCCCTTGGAGGTCTGGATTTGGAATCATACTGAAAATCTCATACCACCCTCATGGAGTCTGTTTCTGACAGTTTGAGCAGAAACATGGATATTAATGGCCTGCAGGAGGTCATTTTGCAGGGCTCTGGCTCTGCTCCTCCTGTTCCTCCTTGGACAAAGGAGGAGGTAGCAGTCCTGCTGCTGGGTTGTTGCCCTCCTACGGCCCCCTCCATGTCTCCTGGTGTACTGGCTTGTCTCCTGGTATCTGCTCCATGCTCTGGACACTG
>BRDA01053773.1:0-28938 GCA_036984385.1 Crenuchus spilurus | reverse complement strand
TCTCCAGAATTCACTATTTTGTGTCTGTTGTGGTTTTCATCAGTGTTCTCTTACTGCAATAACCAGCATTCATTCATTCAGTCATTATCACACCCGCTTATTCCTTATCAGGGTCGCGGTTAGTCCCCTACCCCCTCACCGGGTGCAGGGCAGGGCATTACATTAATCAACTAGGCCCAGGACAGGGTGCCAATCCATCGCTGGGTGACACACACACACACACACACACACACATACGTACCCACGGACAATTTAGATTACCCAATTCACCTGATCCCCATGTTTTTGGACTGTGGGAAGAAACCGGAGCCCCCGGAGGAAACCCACGCCGACACGGGGAGAACATGGAAACTCCGCTCAGATGGGGACTCGAACCCAAGACCCCAGCGCTGAGAGGCGAACGTGCTAACCACTAAGCCACCATGCCGCCAATAACCAGCATGCTTTTCCCAAATTCAACCATTAAAAATTGCCCCTTCTGCTCACTCAGATCCAGTGATGCAGACTGTCATTAGATGAGATGTAATTATGTAGCTTCTTAGCAGTAATTCTAATGAGTTATTTGTAATCCATAGTCATGTTCCCGCCATAAAGCACATGTGTCTATCATGTGCCCACTTCATCCATCATTGAGATGCAATCCACCTTCATATGCCCACTTCAGAATTCTTCTCACCTTCAATCTGCATAATTAGAAGGGGGCTTTAAAGACACGGTGTATGATTCTGGAGAATGACTGTTGATATTGGAGTCAGCTGCAAAACAAACACACCCCTCCCTTCAGTGCTCCTGCAGAAGCTCCACTCCTAAAATTCATGAACGAGAATTGCCAAGGTAACACTGAGCTTGCAGATCAACAGAAATATAGAGAGAACATTGTCCATCACGGCAAGTAATTAGCTTTAGTAAGGTTAGTGTTAGCTGGGTTGTGTGTTTGCAAATATTTGCTAATGTTTCTGTTGCTAAACAAACCAGCTGTAATTATCCCAAACATTTACAAGTGGGATAAAATGATCGACCATTCTCACACTTCCATATTTATTAATGTGGAAGTTTAAAGAGTAAGTCTAAATATACCAAACCAAACCCATTTAACAGAGATTCCACTTTATCAAGTTAAGAAATGTTCAACTCTAACCGAACAGCTGCTCATGTCATGTCATTTTAACAAGGCATCCAAAATGAGAATTAAACTGAACAAGAGTGAACACAGGTCTGAGGTGGGACAGATTTACTTATATTTGTGATTAAAAATGCTAAATTCAAAGAACGACATTAATTCACTGCTGTATGTACCATACTGGAAATTATCTGCAAGGATACTGGGTAGTTTAATGTAAAAACAAGCTCCCTAAACAAAATCATCTTGCATGTTTAAAGTGGTAGTATATTCAGGTTCCTGCAGATGGTGCTGCAAGAGGATGATCAGACTATAAATATGTGTGCGATGGGATTCCCAGATTGAGAAGTAGTGCAGTGCAAAGGCCATAGTGTGAAAGTAGCAGCTGAATTTGCAGGTGCATTGAAAAAATTAGTAGTGACAAAAATCCCAGTCTACAGGAAAGTCTTGTCAGAATTGTGACCAAGACACAAACCTAATGTGCAGGGACCGCCAACAGGTTTTACGGCTTAAGAATAAAAATCGCTTCCATACAAGAATTGGTTCTAGAAATCAATGCAGGTCCATCACAAGCAATTTCTTAAAGAACACTCTGCAGGGTACTGCATACCATGAACCTATAATGTCAGCCAGAATTTTTATGGGAATTTTCTCTAGACATTTATTTTTGCCACTGCTGGTAGACGTGTATGATTGTGCTTCAATACACCAGCAAATTTGGCCATTTCCTGCAGACTGTGGGCTTTGGCGCCCAAGTGGAATCTGTCTTTTTTTTTTGCCAATTGTTAATCACTGCTTTGCAACACATTTTCAACACTTCAAACAAGAAATTCACTGCACTGTACCACCTCTTCTCAATCTATGTATCCCAATGCACACCCCACAGGTATTTGAAGCCTGGGTATCTTTGTACATCATCTGCAGGAGCCTGAAGATACTACCACCTTAAACAGCTTATGATGTTGTGTCTCTGTGTTAGTCGTGTTTGGCATGTTTGCTAATGTTTACATGGACTCAATGCAAAGAATTAAACCTACCATTTTCTAAGCACAATAAGTGCTAATTTGTTAATCTGTCCAATGAAAGATATAATGTGCTGTTGAACATAAAGAAATACATGGTACAGATGTCTGCTACAGTGTTTGCTGAGCTCTGTGCAGTTGTAATCAGTACCCTGTGGCAGACGTTCAAGGTCATACAGTTAAAATGTTTTGGACTTTTGTGCAACACGATTTGGCTAAGACGACGTAGTCTTTCCTCCATGCTGAAGAGACTTCCAGATATGTTAACTGCACTCCTATTGTCTGTTCTGAAGCCCAGTGAAAATTTTTGAGGGAGGCTGGAAAACCAGCAAGGGCACTGTTACGCAGTGCAGGCAGAGGCTTGATAATGCTATTATTCAGAGCTGGAAGTGATGGTACAGTGACTGTGAGTGGTATATACTGACCTACTTCTGTGAAACAGCAAAAAATAAGTCAATGATCCCCTCTATCGAACAGGAATAGAGTAACATCCTCATCCCTTTTCATGCCTTTCAGCATTAGTAGGTCTCTCCACCATCCAAGCTCTTCACTAATGTTAACATGGTTTTTTTGTCCTTGTTCCTTCCTTTCCCCCATCCTGGGCATAAGCACCAATGCCCCTGTTGCTCATTGGCTGAAACAGTGTTGTGTTTCTCGGTCTGAGCTGCTTTGTTTTCCATTTACAGAGCTGAGTATGAACACTGGATGTTTTTTACAGCTTATAAACAGACCTGAAAGCTGCTGAACTGTGAGGAAGCATTTCCTGAATTTTGCAAAAAGTGTTTTGGATTAAAATCATATACAACATCTTTGTCTTTAAACTGGGAATTCACCATCTCCTAACTTGTGGCACTACTGTAGGATGCTGAAAGTTGGCATTTTGTACTAGAAAATGGTTACATTTTTCCTGTCCCTTTTAAAGACATATCAATTGGACAATTCTTAAAGAATTTGTAAAAGGTGGTTCCGAGTTATTTTTATTCTCTCAAGTGTTCTGTTTCACACTCTAATGCTTTTGTCCTTACTTGGCTTTTTTGGTAAGTCCCTTGGCCTCTGTGCACCTGATACCTTGTGCACTATTCAAAATCCATACCTTTCATGTTTGGGTGTGTCTGAAGTTCCTGTTCATGGCATTGTTCTATTTGTCTACCCCATCCTCATCATCTCATCTCCCTCTTCTGCTACCCCCATGACCAAAGATGTTTGCCAATCTCATTATGTTTGCAATTGGATTGGAGCAGAACCTCTCAGAGCCGGCCAGCTGAGCCTCTAAAGCCAGCTTTGATTTAAGTCACTCTGCTGCAAGCTCTCCCTAAAGATGCACAACAGGCTTAGAGAACAGGGAAACGTACACAAAGAAGAAGGCATAGTCCAGTAACATCACACAGTACTCTGTCCAGGCTGCAATACTGCTCTACCTTGCATGGAAGGGCCTTTTTTGTGATGCTGTGTTCTGCTTTTTGAGCCAGAGCAAGGTAAATTCAAGGTCAGTCTGGGATTTAGAGTTGTTTTTGTTTATTTTTCTACATTTTGTCTGAACAGAACAATAGCCTGTCTGTCTGAAATGGGTATAGGCATTGCTGGTATCAGTGCTGAAGCAGATGCAGAATAAGAATGAGCATATAAGGGTATTAGGGTTAATGATCTCCCTCTCTGTTCACTATGTGTATGGCCATCCTGCTTTCACCACAGCAGCCTCTCAGCTATGAAATGCACATATCATCACACTACAGGCACATTTGGTTTTGTTTCATGCTGTGATCAGCCACATAATCAGATATTTTCTCTGTCTTCCAAAAAAGACAGCATTCAAATGGATACATTTTCTATCAGGGGAAAAGGCACACTGTCATGTGAAAAAAATTAGGACACATCATTCACATTTCAATGTGTAATCTTGTTTGTATTCATCTCTGGAAAAGTGATTAATTGCAGGTAAGCAACAAAAATTAACCTTGTTTTACACATTAAACAAAAAATATTAACACACATGCGTATTCTGAGGAAAAAGTTAGGACACCCTACCCACTAATAGCTAGTTAGCTTTGGCTTAAATAACTTCAGTGAGATTTCTCATAGACATCTACCAGTCTCTGTGATTGGTCTGAGGAAAGTTTGCCCCACTGCTCAGTGCAGAGTTCTTTCAGTTGTGAGATGTGTGAGTGTTTCTTGCATTTACAGCCTCAATTGGATTAAAATCTGGGCTTTGGCTCGGCCGTTCCAGGACTCTCCATTTCTCAGTTTTCAACCAGTCCTGGGTGGATTTCCTGGTATGTTTAGGTCATTGTCATGTAGCATGGTACAGTTTTGCTGCAGTTTATTTAATTTTTTTTTACAGATGGTCTCACGTTACTCAAGCAACCTCTGACACATGATAGAATTCATGATGGATTCTATGATGGTTAGCTGGCCAGGTCCTTGACACTTCCACCTCCAGGTTTCACAGTTGGCAGTTGCATTTGGTTTATGTCCAGCATTCCTTCTGTTATGGTGTCCAAATTATTCAATTTTAGGCTCATCTGTTCAAAACACATTATTTTTATTTGGTCTTTATTTATGTTTTCTCTGGCAAATGCCAGTCTGGCCTTCATGTTTCTAAAAGGTTTCCTCCTTGCACATCTCCCATGAAAGTTAAACTTGTGCAGTGTCTTTCTAATTGTAGAGGCATGCACTTTCACATCACCAGTAGTAAGAACCTAATGTGGGTCCTGTGATGACATTTTAGGGTTTATGGAGACTTCGTTTATAATCTTGCAGTCTGCTCTTGGGGTGAATTTGTTTGGGCAGCCAGACCTGGGCATGTTAGCAGTTGTTTTGACTGTCCTCCACTTATAGACTATTTTCTAGACAGTGGAATAAGTAACTACACATTCATTTGAGATCTTTTTAAATCCTTTACTAGATTCATAAGCTGTTACAGTCTTCTTTCTGGTGGCCTCAGACAGCTCTTTTGATCTCACTATGGTGCTCATATCACTTCAACAGTGAGGAGCACACCAAACTAAAAGTCTGAGGTCTTAATAAGGCAAGCCTCCTTCAAAATGCTGAGTAACAATGTTAATCATGTGCACCTGATGTAATGCAAACTGTGCGATTTTAGCTATTTTAAGTGGGAATAAAGATGTTGGTGTCCTAATTTATTCCTCACCAGAAATTTCATTTTTAAATTATACTTTACAGAAGGTTTAAAAAAGTTGTTTCTTCAGTTTGAATTGTTTAGTTATATTACTTGAATCTCTGTGTTGTTAAAATTAATATTTTATTTAAATGTATATTTTATTTTCACATGTCTGTATATATTCTGGTCAGCACAAATTATGGCTCATCAAGCATTATTGTCAGAAATTCCTATATGACTCTATATGGACAAAAGTACTGAGACACTTGCCATTCATTGTTTCTTCCAAAGTCAAGGGTATAAAAAAGGGTTTGTCAAAGTAACTGTTTCTACTGTCCAGGGAAGGCTTTTACAAAGAATTTAGAGCATTGTTGTGAGGCTTTGCATTCATAAAATCATTAATGAGGTCAGGATGTTGGATTCTCACCACCCTATCTAATCCCAGAAATATTGGATGGAGCACCATCATTCTGGGAGATGCACTTCACTGCGCTACAACTCTGGGTATACCGGGTGGCTTTATACCCCTCTAGCCCATACTTGGCATTAGGCATGGTACCAATAGGTTCATGTTGATCTGCTCCAAAGGTTCCCAAATATTGGGAATATTCCTCTACAGGGACTATAGCTGCTGTGTGTGCATTTGCATCTGTACTTCTGTATGAGCAGTTGGTGGAATTTGAAGTAGCAGAATGCATTCATTAAAAGAGGTGTCCAGAACATTTGTACTTAGTGTATATACTGAATATATTTTTAATTGAAGGTGGTCTCACAACAATTTATATAATAGATTTGGATTGTGCAAATGCAATGACAATTGTTCAGTACACTGTTTATAAAGATTTTACATTTTTCATTTGTTTGAAAATTGTGATTTGCACTTGGGTGTCCTTTCAAAAGTTGTCCAGTCCTTGACTACCCCCAGTCAGTCTACTTTTAGTCAGTCCACCACCCAGCAGACACAAGACACTTCTACAGGCTGAGCAGGAATAAAAGAAAAACATATACAGGCTTACACAAACATTTAGACACCCGTAGTTTTATTTATTTTCTGTGTGAAAATAACTGACCACATCCTGTACAGTTTTAATTCACTTGCTCAATTTAAACAAGTTCTTACTTCAATAAACAAACTTCTGAACAGTTTATATGTGGGTGCCTTCAAGTAGTTTATCACTACTTCTGTGTTTAGGCAGCCTTTTCTGCCTCTAGCCTTTTCTCTTGTTCTGCTACATTTAGAAAGAGAAAATAAATTAGAATTAAAAACCATAGAAATGTGAGTTGAATTGAGTGAAGCTGGCATATTTTAGAGATTTTCTTCCAGGTACTGAAACAAAGAGCAGCAAAAGCCAGCTGTTTTTTATGTATAAAATCTGTATAACGTCATAAAAATTTAAGTTTGCAAACTATTTCCACCATCACCAATCTGATTTGATTAAACTGCTGAATCTGTAAGTTATAAATGCATTTAATGAAGTTTTAATATGGCTCCCATCTCCAAGGACATAAACAATACCAGGACATTTAAAGACAAAAGGAACAAGATTTAATTCCAGAAATTATGATCTGATGAAGCTGAACTGAATGGCTGGTATAGCAAGAATATTAGCATTGATCTAGCAAAGATAAGTCATTTCTAATCAGTTTCCTGTTGTAGTCGAGTTGGCAGTTCATCTAGGCTCTGGAGTCTATGCTGTGGAGGAACATCCAAATGATTTTGGTGTCCTTGCCTGTCAAGCAGATACCCACGAATACCTAGAGATCGAGAGGTGAGGTAGTCATTTATGTAGTGGTCCCCAACATGCGCTACATTTTTGGCTGGAACGCCACACTTTTTCAGGGCTTGTGTGAAAATGTTAAAGTCTGGTTTGGCCACACCAGCCCCTTCTGAAGTCAGGAGAAACGAGAAGTGAGTAAGGAGGCCACATCCCCGAAGCACCCCTTCGAGACGGCTGTCGAAGTTGGACACCACACCCTGCTTCATTCCCAGAGCTGTGCAGGATTTAAGAGTGGAATCTGAATCTGAAAACACCTGAAAGCATGAATAAAGTCATAATTAAAAACCCATTGATCTTGTTTGACTTTTTTCCTCTGCAGTTATTGGACATTGTGAATGTGATCAATGTTACTCTAAATGTCCAGAAATCAGTTATCAAATATGATGGCATTTGGAAAAAAACCATGTTACAAAAAAAAGAAAAAGACATGTTTACAGTGTCAAGTAAGCCATTTGGCAGACACTCTTATCCTGATTTACAATTTTGTCATGTTACTGTACAGAGGAATATTTGTGAAATGTCAAAGAGGTTTATCAAAACATTGCATTACTCTTCTCTTACCTCCCAGTTCTCTGGTCCACAGAAGTTCTGGTAGAGATTTCTGGCCAATGTGTCAAGGAGAGTCGAGTCTTGCACACCACACTGGACGAAGGTGCTCTTCACCACTCCCATCCACCATACCTGACCGTTCATTCCATGGGCAATGCCATAGTTGGGGTAAAGGCGGGACTGTTGTCGGTAAGCTTGCCTGAACGCAGTCTCTACCTGCAGGGATGGTAAGTTCAGTCCAGCTCGCTCAGCCTCCCTACAGTACTGTTCCCCCACAGTACGTTGAACCTTGAGTAAAGTGTCCTTTACATCCCATAAAACCCAGCGCACTGATCCAAACATGGTGCTGCAAAATAGAAAATGATTCAGGTTTTTCAGACATATGCTAATATTCAGTATAGCTCTACTTTGCTCTCGAGCATTGATTTAAAAGTATTCCTTATAGAATATGATCACAGCAGTGTGCCTCACTCTTGTCTTGCATGTCTATCAGTCTGTACTGCAAACCTGATTTGTCCAATCAAGATATGAACTAAAGAAGTCATTGCTGGATGCTTTCTTTTTAGTGAACATTAAAACCTGGCAGGAACAGAATTTTAACCGTCTGGATTAACGACAAGAATAACTCAATATTCATATAACTCAACAAGAATATTTTTCACCGAAGTGTCAAAGCGACAAATCTTATTCATGTCATCAATCCTTGCTGTACCTTTGCACTACGGCTGAAAGATGTTTTTATATCAATATCACAAGAGAGTACAATTTATGTTTGAACCTAAGACAAAGCTTGTGAACTTCCTGTAGATAAGTTGGACCAATCAGAACTACTAAACATAAGTGTTGTGATATCACAATCACAACTAATTAGCTAACTGGCAAACTACATTCTTATACATAATGGTTAAAAAAACAGCTTGGATCTTAATTTTAGAAAATAATTGCAATCTATATAGCAGTCGCAATGCTAGTCCAAAAATCAATTAGGTTACCCAAACTTAACTCAAAATATATTTATTTTTATTTCATTTGGTACATATGTTATCTGAACGTGTTTGGGCACAAAATTAAATCTTTTTAGACTAAACAAAGTCTAAAGTTTGAGATTATTTTATTTATCAGGTTAAATCTAGTCTTTTCATCAAATAACACTCCAACAATAATCCCTCACAACAATAACAAACTCTACTTCCGGGTGGATAACGCTCCCTGACATCACCAACGACTTCATGACCAAAGTAAACGGTCAATAAAACATTTTATCTCAATAATTAATAATAGTTTATGTTGCTTGTACGTTTCCCCCTTGTGTGTTTGGTTGATTGGCAGCCTTTAGTCAATCACGTGGTCACTGGACTTGAGTCTGCACAAAGCGTTTGTGCTGCTTTAGTTTTTACAGTGGAAAAAAAGTGTTACCACGTTTACAGTTAACATTACATCTCCACACTCCAGTATTCTGCATTTTGTGTTATGTTCACAATTTTAAGTGAATCTCGGACGTTTTGTACTCCTCACCGGAAGTATCCGGAGGCTTTTGTTTACATATGAATTCGTTCATACATTAAGGTGGTTGTTGGACACGAACGCGTTAAGCTTTAAAACAACGTGGCTAGACACAGGTGATTCAGATAAACAAACAAGGCCTACTAACAACCAATAGCTGCTGGACTTGTCCTGAACCAAAAACGTGTCGCTTTCTAGAACGTTAGATCACCAGGACTGGTGACCGTTAGTGTCTGGCAAGTAACGCCTGTCATGTCAGTGTCAGTGAACTGTAGCTGTATGCTAGCTATCGTAAGACAGCTTCTAAACAGAAACATAAAACCTCTGACCTTACAGTAACTTTGACGAGACAGTGTCTTCATATGAAGTGATGTAAATTGACTGACTGGCCGATGCTGTTGACAATTATAATAAAAGAAAACCGAAAAGTATCTAAGCTTTAACAGTCTGTGCCATAGACTCAGAGGAGTAAAGGTCCCGTCCTCTCCAACAGGACTCAGCAGATTTGAAATGCTTCCCCTCTGTGGCGGTACAGAGAACTGCAGCAGCACCAGCGACAACAAACTGGAGCAAGTATGAAAGTACTGGATCTCAACCCGGATCCTATAGGTGGCCTCATAGCAAAATCCATTTTAGTGTTGTCTCTGCTTCCAACGCACCTCATCCAAGTAATAATTGAAATACCAAAGACTGAGCTGAAGAGGCTGTGTTAGAGCAGGAAGCTGTGGATTAACGGAATCATTCAGCCGTTCACTAAAGTCAGTGGTGCCCAACTCTGGTCAGCACTCAAGAGTTTACACTAATTTATCAAACTCAAAGCCTTCAAGAGCTTCTATGTAGATTTTAAAAAATCACCAGGAAGATTTAATTTTTCCCACAGTCATATTATACAGGTGCATCTCAAAACATTTGAATATCATCGAAAAGTTAATGCATGTCAGTAATTTAATAAAAAATGAATACATTACAGAATAATTTCTTTTAAATGTTGATGATTATGACCTACAGCCAAAGAAAACCCAAAAATCAGTATCTAAAAAAATATTATATACGACCAATTCAATAAATGTTTTTAATATATAAATATGAGCCTACTGAAAAGTATGTACAGCATGGGAGTTTCTTAACCCTGAAGTTTCTCGACACTGAAGCACCCCTAAAAATAAAAGGAAATATTTATTTGAAGTTTATCTCTTATAAGCTGAAATGTTTAAAAAATGTAAAAAAGAACAACAGAAAGTACATCTCGTTTAAACAAAATATTTTGACAAGGAAAATACAGCGATATACCCTCCCCCTCGCCACTTCACAAATGGTATAATCCACTCTCTCCTCCCCCGCCTCTCCTCCTGAAGCCGTGTGCGCACGCACTCAGTCCAGGTGAGTTCAGTCAGTGACGTCAGTTCTGAAGAGGGTTTCTGTCCTTTATCACTCAGTCAGTACCAAGACATGATCATTAAAATCACTGCTCATTGTTTACTGAACATACATCACTCATGTTAATGATGTCGTATCTGACTGTTTTATAGGAGGCTGATACACTTTGCTTGTTGTCAGTCAGACTGTGTGAACTGGACAGAGAGCTGATGTACCACTGACAGAGCCTAGACTACCTTACCTGTATGTGTATAAGCTCATTAGCGTTATAGAATTAGAATGAAAGAACAGGGCGGCATGGTGGCTTAGTGGTTAGCACGTTCGCCTCTCAGCGCTGGGGTCTTGGGTTCGATTCCCCATCTGAGCGGAGTTTCTATGTTCTCCCCGTGTCTGCGTGGGTTTCCTCCGGGGACTCCGGTTTCCTCCCACAGTCCAAAAATATGGGGGTCAGGTGAATTGGGTACTGTGTGTGTGTGTGTGTGTGTGTGTGACCCAGCGATGGACTGGTGCCCTGTCCTGGGCTTAGTTGACTGATGTAATGCCCTGCCCTGCGCCCAGTGAGGGGGTAGGGGACTAACCGTGACCCTGATAAAGATTAAGCGGGTGTGATAATGAATGAATGAATGAAAGAACAGAACACGATTAGGTAAATGATGTTCACTCAACTCCTAATGCGTGAGTGCATGTGATCAGTGTGTGTGTGGTCAGCCAGCAGACATGGATATTCAGATGTTTTTCAAGAACAGCCAGCCAGGATCAGGTAATAGAAAAGGTGAAAATGCCGTGTCTTCATTGCCCAGAGTAGGGTGAAAAATAATAAAAATTGAATAGTCGTAAATGCTGAAGCCATTTTCCTAAACAGTGAAAATCTATATCTATCTCTATCTCTATCTATATATTGTGGTGAAATGACCATTAGGCAATAATTTCTGTTTTTAGGTATTTATATTAAACTGAAAGCAAGCTGTGGGATGAAAAATTTTAAATGTGTTTGTGTGTTTAGCAGTTTTATTACCATCATATTTGCTGATAAGAAGTTTAAAGAACACACGTGTCACCTGTTATAGTTTGTGTCCATCATATCCTCTGAATCTGTACATAATTTTAATAACTTCATAATATTGATAACTGATTATTAGAATTGTGTGATTTCAATCTGACCAGCCCACAGCAGCTCAATATTATATGTAAAAATGCAATAAATTGATATTAATCTTTTTTTTGTCTTAGATTAAAATACTCATTGTTTGTTATATTTGCCCATTGGTTGGCAGCACATAGAGAGAGGAGCATGGACAGTAAGAAGCAGGTGAGAAAGCTGACAGTTAATGTTAGTGAAGTTTTTATTATTTTAGAAGACAAAATGGAAACACATTTCCATACTCATCCAGCCCTGGTAATGATGAGAATCAAACTCCATTCTTTTACACATTGCATTGAAACCCTGTATAATGTGCAATCTGGAATGACTGGTTCTGAATGTGTTGTGCTAAGAGGCTAACATAATAAATACTTACCAATATGCAATATGTTGTAATATTTCAGCAGTGACAATTAACTATGCTGCAGCATAAAGCATGGAAGTCATAAATATGTTCAAGCCAACTAATTTACTTGTAGTTAACTGTACTGTTTACTGTCAGCACACATTTCTGAAGAAAAGTTCTGTGATCCACTTCTGTCTTGGGTTACTGGCTCTAAATGAGCAGGGTTAGTCTTGTTTTGGCCTTGTGCATCTGTGGTGGAGCTGATTCTGCCGATAGTTTGTCTGGAGAAGTCATTTTTCCGGATTTTCCGGGTAATACAGCGGAAGTTAGTGATAGCTGGTATGATGTCATCAACGGTCCAGTGGTGGCGAGTCAGGGCGTCATCTATTTTGAA
Source organism: Crenuchus spilurus (assembly GCA_036984385.1). Classification (NCBI taxonomy): domain Eukaryota; kingdom Metazoa; phylum Chordata; class Actinopteri; order Characiformes; family Crenuchidae; genus Crenuchus; species Crenuchus spilurus. The sequence continues at coordinate 16,590 of BRDA01053773.1, read as the reverse complement.
TGGACCATCTCGTGTGCGGCGCACCTTAGTGCAAATTGCAGTGGTACGCAGTTCCAAACCCACCTCATGCAAAAGTTTCTTCAGATACTGTTGAGTCTCATTTACACACTGCACCTCTGAAGAGACAAAATGTGCAAGAATTAATGGTCAAAGTACTGTTTGCTAGCAGGCTAGAAACCATGGCAAAAATATAAGCACTCAGGATACATGATAATACTATTGATGTATCAATATCAGCTGATAATTAATTTTTAAATGATTAGCATTAGAAAATTGACCCATGATTCAAACTGATACTCATGATGCAAATATTTTCACTGCAGTACAGTAGAATGTTCAGGAACTGCTGGACTACTGCACAAAACATAGGCTCTTACCTATTTGTTTAATTAAATCCAGGTGATTACCTTTTTTTGGCCAAGCAGTAAATAAGTTATGTATAAGAAAGAAATATAACAATGTCATTTTTTATGTGACACTACATATCTGTAATGCTAATCCAAGATGAAACTTTTTTCTGGTGTGAGTGAGAGTGTTTGGTACTCTTTTACTGAGTAATTGTACATTTGTGAAATATGCTATCATAAAAATATTACTACTGCAATTTCCAATTTCTACATTTGTAAAACATTTATATATAAGCACTGTTATGAGTATTGGCAGGTACATACATAAAAGATATAAGATATTGGTATTGACCCTCAATTCCCATCTGTCAAATATCTTCTCTTATATTTATTAATATAAATGCATTCACTAACTGTAAATTTACATTCTGCACTCCAGAGATTATCTTCTTGAGCTACATGTGAGAAAAAAATATTGAAAAACTTTATTAACAGTAATCAAGCACCTCATTTCTGCTCTGACTGTACAGATCATTAAGTGAAGTGAATATATAAAATTAGTGTAACCAGTGCTGCTCTTACCCAATGTGAAGTTTGGAGGTTTAAAATGGACACATCGTAAGCCAATTATAATGGGAGGACTTTTATCTTGTGGTCGTAACATCCCCTTTACTGCCAGCTCATAAGCCTCCTGAGATTGCAAGTCCAACCCAGAGTACCTGTACAAAACACTAATATTACTGATAAGCAATACTCACAATGTGTTTTTTCTGTTGAAACAAAACTTGACCCACAGGACTATAAAGAATAATGCTTGGACAGCAGATTTGGTATCATACTGACTAGTAACTCACATGATTAAAGCTTTCTGATTAGCTCCCTGGATCATGGCTAACACTCTCTCCAGCTTGTCCTGCGTAACATGCTCTAAGAGACAGCAAAAGAAACGTGTAGATATACAAATACAGAAGTTGTCTGCTTTATAAGGAGCTTTTGTACTTTGAATACAGAATAAGGAATAAAGATTTTTACCATATGTGCTTCTCTCTATTACTCGTCCAGTATGAGTGAAATCATCTGTGGCTGTTCCAAACTCCCCTTCCAGTGTGTAGTCCTGTAAAATCAAACAACATTGCCATTAATACATTACAAAAAACTACCATATTCCCTTATTACTTTTGCACTGGCATATGTAATACATAAAATATATGTAATAAATTCAAAATAACACATTCCATTAACCTTTTCTTCCCCATATAAAGTCATATAAGTTATCATATTTGAGACACAAGGTTTTCTTACATTGCTGACCTAAAACATTCAAGAAATGAAAATACAGGTTACTTTAATACAGCAGATAGCGCATTTTTAGAAATTAGAATAATAAAAAAATTCATTTGTTTTCATAATTAAAAAAAAAAAAAAAAAACAGTAATATTTTCTATGTTATATATTTCATATTTTACTATATGCTCAAACACACCTGATTCAACTAAAAAGTTAATTAGCTGGTATGTTTGTTGCATCAGAGCAGAGCTAAAATAAATTAGGCTAAACTCTGGTTTATACCCTAACAAATACCCATTTTACCCTGGTGACATGTGATCTGTACAGACTCTCCAGTGCAGTGTTTCCATTCTTCAGACCCAGAACTGACAGAAGAAAAGATAACAATTTCAGACTTCACAATAACAAACACTAAAAACAGTCACTTAATACATAAAATAATTACATGAACACAAGAAATCACTCAAAGAGAGAAAATATTACAATTATAGGATATAATCACAACATAAAGGTTGTATCAATGTGGATTTTTTAAATTAAATATTTACCTAAAACTCCAGAAGAAAATGCATCCAAGCGATGCCCGATACCAACAAAGATCTTATGAAACTGCGGTCCTGTCACTGCATAATGAAGAAATACATAAATGGTTATTTACTGTCTATGACATAGTACTCATGTAGGAAAACTGACTAATTAGTGTGGCCATAACTTTACCCAGAGGATGGTTTGCCAGAACAGGTAGTCTTGATGCAGACAATGAGAGCTCACTTGAGGTGCTGCTCTCTCCGCTGGACAAAAGCTGAAAATGCACCTGAAAGTTTGGTGCAGGTGGAGGAGCAGAATTAACAGCTAGACAGAGATAAAGATAGAGAGAGGGATTACCAAGAGCAAAGGTGAAACACTATGTACTAAGATCTCTTACTAATTAGTCAATTCAGAATTTTTAGGTGCACCCATTGGTGACACGTGCATTTATCTGCACATACAAATTATATAATATTTATAGAAAAGGACTGTAAATAGAATTTGATGCTCTCGAGCAGATTCACATGATCTTATTGCACCACACCCAGTGCTGAGTATTGGCTAGAGATAAATAAAGTCATCCAGCATTGGGCTGTGGAGCAGTGGAACGGTTGTGTGAAGTGATGGAGATCTATCCAGCTATGGTTTGAGATTGAGTGGAGATTGTGAGCCAGACATATTCATCCAACACCATCAGCACCTGCCCTCACTAAAGTTCTCACAATCAAATCATGTTCAAATATCTGGTGGAAAACCTTTACAGAAATCATCATACACCTAATAAACAACCCTTCATTTCAGAGGAGCATGTCCATAAACTACAGTGGTATGAAAAAGTTTGGGCACCCCTGATAAATTTCATAATTTTCCTTTATAAATCATTGGTTGTTCAAATCGGCAATTTCAGTTAAATACAACCCCTGGCAAAAATGATGGAATCGCCAGTCTCTGAGGATGTTCCTTCAGTTGTTTAATTTTGTAGAAAAAAAGCAGATCACAGACATGACACAAAACTAAAGGCATTTCAAATGGCAACTTTCTGGCTTCAAGAAGCACTAAAAGAAATCAAGAAAAATAATTGTGGTAGCCTGTAACAGTTACTTTTTTAGAACAAGCACAGGGAAAAAATGATGGAATCACTCAATTCTGAGGAAAAAATTATGGAATCACCCTGCAAATTTTCTTTACAAACACTAACACCTGCATCAGATGAAATCTGCCTGTTAGTATGCAGCTAAAAAGGAGTGATCACACCTTGGAGAGTTGTTGCAACAAATGGACTGACATGAATCATGGCTCCAACACCAGAGATATCAATTGAAACAAAGGAGAGGATTATCGAACTCCTTAAAGAGGGTAAATCATCACACAGTGTTGCACAAGATGTTGGTTGTTCAGACTCAGCTGTGTCTAAAACCTGGATCAAGTACAAACAACATGGGAAGGTAGTTAAAGGGAAGTATACTGGTAGACCAAGGAAGACATCAAAGCATCAAGACATAAAACAAAACAATATGCCTTGAAAACAGAAAATGTACAGCAAAACAAATGAGTAACAAATGGGAGGAACTTGGAGTCAACGTCTGTGACCGAACTGTAAAAAACCGCCTAAAGGAAATGGGATTTACATACAGAAAAACGAAAAGAAAGCCATCACTAACACCTAAACAGAAAAGAACAAGGTGACAATGGGCTAAGGAAAGGCAATCGTGGACTGTGGATGTGACTGGATGAAAGTCATATTCAGTGATGAATCTCGAATCTGCATTGGCCAAGGTGATGATGCTGGAACTTTTGTTTGGTGCCGTTCTAATGAGATTTATGCAGATGACTGTCTGAAGAAAACATGCAAATTTCCACAGTCATTGATGATATGATACATCTTCAATAAATGCACAGGTTTACCTTGATATTTTCGACACTTTTCTTATCACATCTATCGAAAGGATGTTTGGGGATGATGAAATCATTTTTCAAGATGATAATGCATCTTGCCAAAGAGCAAAAACTGTGAAAACATCCCTTGAAGAAAGACACATAAGGTCAATGTCATGGCCTGCACAAAGTCCGGATCTCAGTCCAATTGAAAATCTGTGGTGGAAGTTAAAGAAAATGGTCCATGACAAGGCTCCAACCTGCAAAGCTGATCTGGCAACAGCAATCAGAGAAAGCTGGACCCAGATTGAGGAAGAGTACTGTTTGTAACTCATTAAGTCATTGCCTCAGAGACTGCAAGCAGTTATAAAAGCCAAAGGTGGTGCAACAAAGTACTAGTGATGTGTTGGAGTGTTATTTTGTTTGTTTATTTTTCATGATTCCATAATTTTTTCCTCAGAATTGAGTGATTCCATAATGTTTTCCCTGTGCTTGTTCTAAAAAGTAACTGTTACTGGCTACCACAATTATTTTTCTTGATTTCTTTTAGTGTTTCTTAAAGCCATAAAGTTGCCATTTGAAATGCCTTGAGTTTTGTGTCATGTCTGTGATCTACTTTTTTTCTACAAAAATTAATCAACTGAAGGAACATCCTCAGAGACTGGTGATTCCATAATTTTTGCCAGGGGTTGTATATAGCAGACGAACAGAGCATTGGAGGGAAGTGACTCGCCTGTGCAGCCTACCACAGCGAAGCCATGACGACGTGTGACATGACATTCAAAATCTACCTCAAACACTGTAAACGGTCACTTCTGCTGTTCATGTAAAATAATTGCACTGTCACTTTAGAATAGAGTATTTTGTTATAAATTTATATAAAAAAACAAACACTGTAGACTTCACTTCTGCTGCTTATTTAAGTACTGTAGACTAATGTTTTGCTGCTTGAGAAGTTGTCTACAAAGTTATTACACTCACTTATAATGACAATTAATTAGTCTTAAGACTCTCATCTTTTAAGTCTGGAAGAATTGTGAATATGAGATGATTGATCATACTTGGTATGTCACATAAATAGGAAAGAGTAGAAACAATCTGAGTACACAGTCCAAACCTTTTAGCAGATTAGTCTCAATCGTGTCTCTGACCAATTTCCAGTGAACTCCGGGAGGTTTGTACACAGCAAACAGACCGTCTAGTTTACGGAGAAGCCGTGCGGCTTGTGTACTCATTACAGCGGTTATGTGTGCAGTACGTTAGCTGTTCTTTTAACATAAAACTGTTAGGCAAATACATATACAAATAAAACGTCCCTGTTTAAAATGACTCATGTACACAACGTGCGTACTTCTTCTGCAGTAAAGTGCAGTTTCTGCTGTGTGCTCACTGTTGCCCTCTAGTGGCTGGCGGTGTGGTGATCTGCAGCCATAGGAAGGGATGATGTTGAGCAAGGTGTCACGGCGAAACTGTCCATTATTCAACTCAAACTGGTACTGTAACCCCCACAACTTTAACACCTCCCATAGTATTATCTTCCGTATACGAATCTACCGTATTTTCCCATATAATATGCTTTACTGTATTGTGTTTATTGTGTACACATCTACTGAAGCACAGATAACTCTTAATTTGGATTTTTAAGAAGAGCCATTTCACTTGAAAATACAGATAATCAACTGCAAAATTATATACGTCTAAACTGCTTCTTAAAAACAACAGTAGGCATACTTTGTTGAGCACATGGTAACTTCACATACAGTGACACCTAATGGTAACTACAGCTACAGGTTTCTTCTGTGCAGAAACAAAAAATATAAAAATTATCAAAGGGAGTTACTGGATCCAGAAAATAAAGACACCCAAGGTGTAGTCAGGAGGATTATGATTTGGGAGTGTTTTTTGGTCTTACACAACTTTAATTAGGTAACTGATTTGTGTTCAAGTTAAGAAAATCCTCTTTAACCATGTCTGAACCTTCGTTACCCAAACTATCAACAAGTTTGATGAAATATTAGAAACTTCACTTTTTACACTTGCTAAAGTTTTGTTTGCATATGTGAATTTCAGAATATTCTGTTGTCAATTTAAGCTCAAAACCTGCTAGACTAAATACCAGGTGTAATGCAGAACCAAAGAAGAAATGAAGCCCAGACCAGCAGGTATTCCAGGATTTTTAAATTGGCTAGATAGCTCAAGCCTCAAGTGTTGAGGATTAGCCAAAAGGTTTGGTCCTGCTGCTTATTTCCAAATGGACCTGTTTGACTCACGATACCTGGCTAAACTAAGAAACACACTCCAGTTTTATCTGTGTTGTATTGAATAAGCACATTTGATGAGTTTCAGTCTCTTAAGCAAACCTTGTGTGGAAATGTACAGTATGTATTACCATAAGTGCTTTACCATCAACAGATACAGCAACACAACCTGTTACTGTGATCAACACACTTAAGCTTCTCAAATAATCAGCTCACATTTTGTTTATGATACTGGAATGGGCTGAAAAGCAAATCAAATCTTAAAATTTCAGTCCAGTTTTTTTCTGAATGACATGCTGTGTCCGTTTAACTTTTTTTTTTGTGTTTTTATGTGTTTTATGTGCTTTTTAAAACTGCATACATTTATTAACATTATCCAGTGTTGACAGTGTAGCAGCATTCATTTAAGGTAGGTATATACTCCCAAACTAAAATGTCTAACATTAAATGATTCATAATGTTTTTTTGAACCATATGAATCAGTAAATGGCAAATAATTCCTAGGTTACATAATTTGCATAAATTATGCAAATTAGCATCCAATATGGCCACAGAGAGGCAGAAAGTAATGTATTTTCTAAATGGTATATATCTCAAAAACCACTAAAGATTTTGACTTTATTTTTTGGACTTTTATTTATAACCAATAAACTCATGTCCTGATGGAAGGAAATTAAATACAGATTAAACATATTGAAGATAAAGACAAGTTTCCATTTTTGTCATTTTTTCGCACCTAATTAAATATTCAAGCCTGCTAATCTAGTACTTACAAAGGTTTGATCAAAAAATGCTAAGATCATCCCATTAAGAAATATATAAAGTATCAGTACTCCAAAAATCTAAGAGAAATCTTAAAAAATACCAGAGATATCATGCTTGAAAGATTGCAAGGAAGCCAATTGACTTTTTGGGAGTATATACCTACCTTAATATTAGTCAAAATAAAAGCATCCCCACCCATCATAAAAAAGTCTTCAGTTTTTTAATAAATGAACGTAGATTTGGTTTTAGATTAAACTTTTTGCCAGTGTGATTGCACACAACAAAATTTGACCTCCACATTTATCCATGCAGTGAAAGACACACACATAAGTGAACACACTAGGCTGAGATAACATGTGCCTGAAGCAGTGGGCAGCCCTATCTTGGGGAGCAGTTGGAGGTTAGATGCACCTCAGTCATGACCTGCCTGTGGATCGAACCAGCAACCTTCTGGTCACAAGACCAGATCACTGACAACTCCTCTGTCATGCAGCCCACATATGAACATTAAACTCCAAAAAACTGCCTCTTTCATATTCATACATACATTATCATTTTGTGATGTCATAGAAACTATCACTTTTACCTGTATCTGCTTAACAGCCGTGTAGCTCTGCCTAGTTTCAGATCAGTCAGTCAAGTTCAAAGGTTTCAGCCTGGGGTATGTTCTAAAAGCAGGATAACAAAATAAACTGGATAACTTTAGCCAAAAGTTGAGGAATGTCCAATGGGATTGGGCCTCATGCCTTTCTCTTCCAATGTAATTTTTTTTTCTCAACTTTGTTCTAAAATGTTATTGTAATGTAAATCCTATATTAGTAAACAACTGGAGAATTGAAGAAAACCCATTTGCAAAGTGTACTGTTGAGTGGGTGTTGATTCTGCTCTTCATAATTGGGTTTTAAGAACACTTGAATGAGGCTTAATGTTTCTAAACTGTTTTCCGATTGGACAGGCATTTCTGGACTAAGTGATCTGGTTAACTGAGTAATCCAGCTTTGTGGAAGACCCCCTGGACTGCTTTTTGAATGAGGCACAGTAATGGGGAGCCAATAGGAATAGTGATAATTTAAATACAATAAAAATTGAGTATCATATCAGTTTTTTCATATTTTAATTTATAATGGTAGCCCATCATATATTTTATATTCATTACAGATAAAGTGACATTTCAAGCGTTTTTAGTTTTAATTTGTCAAGTTTGAGTAAATTACCATTCAAACAGTATAAATACAGTGTACCTCTCAGGCTACAACTAATGCATTCTTTTTTTCTGGGCATTTCTGAACCAGAGACAATGTCAGAAGTGGACTATTGTTCAGTGGTCCAAAGTCCTCTTTTCAAATGAAAGTCAGTTTTTAAATTTCATTTGGAAATTAAACTCCTAGAGTTTGGAGGAAGAGTGTAGAGACACAGAATCCAAGGTGTGACATTTCTGCAGTCTGTGATGGTTTGAGGGGCATTATGATCAACAAATGTTGGTACACTGCATTTTATTCCAAAGTCAACACAGCCATCTCCCAGGAGATTTTAGAGCACTTCATACTTCCATCTGTTGACAAGCTTTATGTACATGATTTCCTTTGCCAGCAGGACTTAACACCTGCCCACAGCACCAAAACTGCCACTGCATGGTTTACTGACCATGATAATAAAGCTGTGCTTGTATATATAAATATATCACTTTACATCTAATGAATATAAACTATGACAGTTTACCTTTTTGTGGTACATATATTTTATGAAAAATAATAAATTTTTGGTATTTGGTATTATTTGGCTGTATTATCAACGTTGAAGGCACAGTAACAAGCAGCATGTTCTAAGGGATAAAGTGAGGAAAATGACGTATAAGAATAATCATGACTGCTTTTGATTTGCATAGTAATTTGTCTTCATTTGTGTGATGTTATTGATGAGAATGTTGCACATTTCAGGGATGAGTTGTTTCAGGGAACAGGTCAGTTCTCACTAAATATGAACCTTCAAGGCAAATAAGAGAAAAATGGAACAATAAAACCCCTATTCTGAATGTAGCTTAATTTTTACATTCAAATAACTTAGTGTATCTGTTACATAGAAAAGCTTGTAGGGATTGTGAAGATATTTGCTGTTTTCAGTGTAAAATGTCTTATAGTTTTAAAACTGAGATGTAGTGTAGTTGTTTCTTGTGTCTTTGGTTATGGGTGTTAGGATTAGGCCTCTGAGAATGCGTGTTAAGTGTGCTGTACAGCGAGAAACATAATTGGACGCCAATTAGATGGGTTTTAGTCAGTATTCATATAGGAAATCTAATCTGATTTATGATACGTTTTGCACCGTCCCCTCTTTTTCCAGGTTAATTTATAATTGAGCATGACAGAGAGAGATTACAGTTTTCTTTGTGTGGGAGGTGCACAGGCTTTGTGGACTCTTAATCAGGATGCTGAGGTGAAAAGACATATGAGACTCTCATGCTCAGGTGTTCTAAACCAAAGCCATCACTATAGAAATATGGCTGACATGTTCTATAAGAATGACTTATTATTTACTTAAGTGTTTGTAAACCCTGACTCTGTGGCAATGTTCATGAACATTCATACTACAGTAGGAAATAATACATCAAAACCTCCCTATAGGTATAGTTATATTGAAATGTTGCACTTTTCAAGGCTTTTATCCCAAATATTTTAAACTTTCATGAACATTCTGTTTTCATAAAATATGTTCTTCAGAGTGGGTTTTACATTGAAACGAGAAAGAAATGTCAGTTTTGTATTATGATTAGCACAGCTTTATTAGAAAAATAAAAATGTGATGTGTATTAAATGTCAAATTTAGGAACAGAAGTCTTCATTTTTACAAACTCTCAAACCAGTTCAGTGGCAAAACAGACTGACTCATTATGACTTAAGACTCCTGTTGTATCATGCCATGCCTTGCCCAAACTACAGTCAAATCTCAATTATATTGTAGTTTTGATTTTTAATTGCAGCTTTCTATATTCTCAGACCTGCAAAACATATATATATATATATAATCTTATGAAATCTTATTGATCTTTTTACAACATTTTGTAAAAGAAAAATCAGTGAAACTCATTTGACTCATTAAACTCACATGTATACATTTGTATAAATTATTTCTTTGATCATTCAGAAATGACTATTGTTTATAGAAAGGAAAAGAACAAACCATGACGAATGTGATCACAATCTTTCTCATTTTAAAGCTACCTTTGAAACAACCATTCCTTGATTGTTTGGATCAGTTTTTCTGCCTGTTCATGTTGTTATGCAGTTACAATACTCACAGAACAGTTTTGAAACATCATGAAACATCATGTTTTTTTCTTTAACTCAGAAACTAAAGCCAGCAGCCAAAAGTAATCAGCTGATTATTTCAATCAGTAAACTGAAACAGACCAACTTCTACAGTGTATGAATATTTTATTTTCTGCATGCATTAATTACCATCATTGCTGATGCTTTAGTAGCACTAATATTATTAATAGCAGTAAAATCATTACAGGTTCTATATCATAGGAAACCAAAGTCAGGTTTTGGAAATAATACTTTTCATCTTTTATTCCATGCAGTCCATATACATAAATTAAGTAAGGGATAACAGACAGTGAGGTGCCCCATTATACAAAATAAATGGACAAGGTGGAAGCAAAGAACTTTGAATTCTTAAAGTTTCCTCTGGTAAGTGCATTCATTTGGTAGCCGTGGTCTGGTGGTTAGGGATATAGTCTTGTGAATGTAAGGTTGCTGGTTTGATACCTTGATCAAGGAACCTAACCTCCAACAGTCCATGTGTTCTAGCAAGTGTTTCACTGCACGGATGAGTTAAATATGGAGCTGAGATTCCATTGTGTGCAATCACATTGACAAAGTTTAATGTAATCTAAATGTAACAGGACAGCACCAGCAGTTATCCTGCTTATACCCGATCTACCACATTTAAACATTTTTGTGTATTTATGTGTACAAAGCAACATGAGGAGTAATCTAAAAATTGGCCATTGTAGTAATCTACTCTATCACAAGTTGTCAGTCAGTCGATGTGGTTGTTATGTGGGTGCTATAGTTACCACTGAAAGCTACCAGAGCATTGATATATAACAGCAATTAAAATATTTTTCTGGATCTATTTCATAAGTTCCACATTATATAGAATAATTAAACACCTACCAATCAGAAAAGACTATTTCTCTTCTCCAGGGTATAAACTAAAAAATAGCCAATTATAATTTTTACTGAATGTGTTTTTTTAACACACTCTAACAAAGATGTAGTGTTTAGTTAACAGAACATTAATTTGTGTTGTACATTTTGTGAAAAAAACCTCAGTTTGTTCTCTTATTTATATTACATTCAATGAAATCTACATTTTAAAGCAATAATGATAGCTTTTAAGTTTTGATTTTACAGTTCAAAGCCTCATGGGATATTGAGAACACTGGTCCAAGAGCAGTGAAGCCATGTTTTGATGTTTCTCAAAATATTCACCTGGGAAATGAACCTAATCACATTCATTTATTTTCATGAAAGTTATGTTAGCTATTTTTAAAAATGACAAACAAGTGTGACAACTGCAATGTCAGGGATGTCACTTCATTATCTCAGTTAAGGACTTTTATCAAAATCTCATTAAACCTGTTAAAGTTTACTGGACTGTCTGATCACTCTCATATCTCCCATGTGGAAAGGTTTCCACACTGTGGGAAAGTGGAACATGGTAGTTGATTTAAATAGGTAGGTAGGCTCGTATTTAAGCTGAAAAAAACCATTAAGTTGTTTACTACAACATATAGTACAACATATAGAAGTATAGTTTAGGTTAAACTGACAAAGCATTTCTTTACAGTGTTTATGATCCACTTTTTAAAAACTTGTCATACTTTACACAGTAAAAGTCTTAATGCTGTAAACACAAAAACATTATCATCAGCTATGGACATTAACCAGCTCAGAAATGTATTTCAGTACCTGTACATAGTAAATTGGTGGGGAGAAAAAAAAGAATACATAAAACAGCATTTTTGGAGCTTAAAACAACTGTCCAATACAGTGTGAAGTTTTTGTGCTTTTAAATATAAAATATTTTCTGTGTAGGCAATTTAATGATGATTACATGAAATGAATAGGTCATGGGTAAATTTCTAGGAAATAAGTAAGTCTATGTAATAAAAAAAAGTGTGTGTGTGTAGTAGGCTGAGAACAGACAGGGAAATATAGGAAATTGGCTGATTATAGGCAGGGAAAGAGGGAGTGTGTATGTTCAGTTGCTAGTTGACGTGTGTGAAGTGCAGGTGTGATCAGTGTGTTGTGCCGAAGTGTCTCAGTGGATTCGCACAGGCTAGGTGAGTTTATTTTTCTCTGGTTCAACTCTCTCATGCCACTCTACAATCTTTTCAGTGTGTACAAAGCAAAGTTCTGTGGGAGCTGAGAGTTAATAGTTGACTCATTGTAGACTCCACGTTTGTTAATATGTCAATAGTTCAGCCACACGGCTGAATGGCCATTGTTATAAACAGTGGCTGTGTGCATAAAACAACAAAAGTCTTATCTTAAGTCAAACACTCAAGAGCTTAACATTTTGACATGTAATGTTTTACTTTGGAAATATGTCCTTAAAGAGATTTCATATAGCTCACAAAGGGAAAAGACCAAAACAAATTTTAGATGTTTTACGTGAGCGGCCAAAGGTTGAGCATCACACATTTGAAAAGAATGTTACACAGAGAGTTCTTTGAGTGATACCACAGTAGAGCCACTTTTGGTTTCATAAAGAGCCTTGTTTGCAGTAGAGATGTGTGTGAGTGTGAATAATTTTAAGGGTAAGCTTGAGGTTTAAAGAAATTTCAGACAACGTAAAGGTATTATACCAGTTGAAGAGTCCATCTAAGAACTTAAACATTATATGGAGGCTCTTTACACTTTGTAAAGGTTCTTCACACTCACACATCTAATTTACAGAACAGGTCCTGTAAAGAAGCGTTCACTGACTGCTTATTTTAGAAACCAAAAGTGATCTGTATATGTTCATTGTGTTATGGTCAGTGCAGTCCTGGTATATAAATAAATGCCTTCAGAAGTCTTTAAGCAGAGGAAGAGAAAGAAAGAAGCAGGAGACTTTAGATTATTTATCATACTAGCAGGATAATAATTAGCACCAATCAGCAAAAAGAGATTAGTTTTATTGTTTTATGTTTTCATTTATTTATTGATGTGATTAGTAGTAATATTACATGTTCTATATCTGTTATTGTTGCTGAGTAGAAGTGAAAAGAGTCCTGAAATTTTTTACTTAAGTAAGTTATTTTATTTTATTGAATACAAGTAAAAGTACAAATGAAAAACAAATCCAGTAAAAGTAATTAGGTTTTGTTAACTGAAAAACTACTTTGTAGTTTTATTCACATTCACAGTATGAATATGTTTCTGAGCTTGTAAGCTTAGTCCTGAGATTGATTACAGTATGTTCTGCTAGTGTACACTGTTTAGATTTTTTTACTATTTTTGCCAGCTTACATATGTATACCTTTAATCAAAAATGTCAAAATGTTTATCAATTAAAACTGACCATCTCAATATCAATTGCTGTCATTCAATATGATATACACTATAAATATTATTAGAATATTTACATGTTTATGGACTTGTTCAATAACAACAAACAAAAGAGTTTAGATATCTTTTGAGATATTTTAGACTAGACTGTGAGCTGAAAATACAAGATTTTTTATGGTGGTTTATTTTATGAGTATGAGTTTATTTAAAGCATTAGATATTTGTATTGATTTATTTTCTTGTTAGACCTATGCTAAATGCTAAAACTATGCCAGGCGGCCACTGTAACAAACAAACAAACAAAAAAAAAGAGTTTTGAGGAAAATATCAATAAAAAGATCCAGTAACACTGGATAGCAGCAAAGTGGTCCACCAGACATATGGAGCAAAGTTTTAAATTTCACACAGGAGTTGCAATGATTGTAATCAGTATATTCATGAAAAACCACATCAAACCAGAAAACAGTAAGTGTGCAACACCATTGTCAGAGGAGGAAGTTCACAGTGACTTCTAAAGTTAAAAAAAGTGTTGGGCAAGTGTTTAATGCTCTAGTGTTGATGCATCACATCACAAAGACATTAAACTTTTGCCACTGTTGGTGGTTTATTTCTTACCACAAATGTAAACACTAAAATTGCTGAATGTGCTTCATTATCTGGTGAAACGGCTGATTTGTGGACTAAGCATCTGTCAGGCCTGATTGAGAAGCATTCTCTTCATGAGAAGATTGATGGACTTTGTGTAAACAACACAAACTTTGACGCTGCCAAACAGGGAAAAATAACAATTAGAGAAAGCATCAAGATAAACTGGGAAAATACATTTTAGGCTTGTGCTGACGTTGTACACAATTGTGTTCAAAATGCTTCTGTTTCTCTTCAAAATGATTTGGAGAGTTTTGTGGTGAAAGTTTACAAGTACTTTCATATCTGCAATGTGTACGTTGTTGAGCTAAAAGACTTTTGCTCAGGTTGTTAACCTTTTGCAACATGACAGCACACAGTTTCTCTCCAGGGCCAGCTCTTGTCTGATGGGCTGAAGGCATATCTCCTCTCAGGTGCTGTTGATGCATTTTATTCAATGGCTGTTGACTACCTGGATCATTGGACTGAATTTTTTTAAAGCATTGAGAAGCTAGAGTTGGACTTTCTTGTGCACATCCCACAGTGGAGTGAGATTCAGCACAGCCTTTCCCACTTCATTACAAGAATACCAGCTCTCCACATGATTGAAATATGCTTACTCAAATACACCAATGTTAAAGAAGTGATCAGTCAAAGCATTTCTGAGTGGAATAAACAAAATTTTCCATATATCTGACAGATGGAGAGAAGTTTTCCAAGTGCTGGTCAAGATACTGTTTAATACCACAAAAGCTGTAGGGATTGTTCTTTGTTTACTTGGAACACAAGCTCTCCTGTTTTTTCACTGATGAATGCTGTGTGATCCTGGAAAAATACTATCTGAATATCAAAATATTGAAGGCCATTCTTTTTTTAAAGGTAAATTTTGGAGTGGAGTTTAATTCTATGAAAAATTACTGAAGACAAATGCACCCTGGGAAAGACTTGCTTCAAGCAAAAAAAAAAATTAAATCTGAAACCATCTGAGTCGCCACTGTGGAGGCACCAGCATGTGCCAGTAATCCCCAGATAAAGATCATCTGCATGTGCCGCTTGATGAGAAGGAGAGCCACAGCTGGGTGTCTGAAACTTTTTTGCCAAAATGGACAGAAAATTGGAAGTCTTCATAATTCCCATTTTGAAAACAAAACCAGTTCCAGCTGAAGAAAACAGCTTCACTGTTCACTGTATGGTGTTCTTTTGATGTACAATTTTGTTTTTGTGCTAAATATACCTTTTGGAATTATGGCCAAAAAACATTCAACCTTGGTCTCATTAGATCGTAACACATTTTCCCAAATGCTTTTGCCAAATGTATAACTGTGTTTTCTAAATGTTAGCTGGGTCTGAATGTTTTTTTTGTGTAAGCCACTTTCTTGCCACCGTACCCCACAGCCCAGACATATGTTTAAGTCTAGGGATTGTTGTCACATCCAGTATTTGCCAGAAATTTCTACAATTCCTTTAATGTTGCTGTAGGCTTCTTGTAAACCACCAGATCAGTTTTCTTTTGTTTTCTTTTTGTATTTTCATCAGTTTTAGAGGGACATCCAGTTCTTGATAACAGTGCTGGCGCTAGGCATGTGAGTGCCCTAAGCACAAATGCTATATGGTGGTTTGCGGTGATGAAAGTTGCGCACCAGAAAGCTTTTGTATTTGGGGGCACTATGTGTGGACTTTGGCCTCCGGGGGGTGGTTAGTGGGTAGCGGACACTTAAGTGGGGCCCCCTTGGACATATGAGGACTCACACACAATTTGTGATCCACATGGGTGGAGTGCCGGCCCTGCTTGGTAATGTCACTGTTGTGCCAAATTTGATCCACTTCTTGATGATTTCACTGTGTTACATGGTATATCTAATGCCTTGAATTTTTTTGTGACTTTCACCTGCCAAATATCTTCCAAAAGTGAGGTCCCTTTAATGGTTTGCTCTTTATGGAAATGCAACTAAGAAAATGTCAAGAAAATCCTACTAGAACAGCTGAACATAACATTGGGGCTAATCAAAATGACTTTAAATGATGGCAGTTGTGTATTAACTACTATTTAACATGAGTTTGAATGTGATTGATTAATTCTGAATATAACCACATCTACAGTTACAGTGAGGAAGTATTTGAACACCCGGCGAATTTGCAAGTTCTCCAACTTAGAAATCATGGAGGGGTCTGAAATTTTCATCTTAGGTGCATGTCCACTGTCAGAGACATAATCTAAAAGAAAAAATCTGGAAATCACAATGTATGATTTTTAAATAATTTTTTTGTGTGTTACTGCTGCAAATAAGTATTTGAACACCTGTGAAAATCAATGTTAATATTTGGTACAGTAGCCTTTACAGAGGTCAA
>BRDA01053763.1:15691-26536 GCA_036984385.1 Crenuchus spilurus | reverse complement strand
CCAGCTAGCAAGCTACCAGGTGTAAAGAGCTTCTCCTGTTTGAAGCGGCTCAAGTCTTACACCCGCAACACGATGAGCCAAGGCCGTTTAAGCAGCCTAGCTCTGCTGGCCATTGAGAGGACACTAGTAAAGTCCCTGGAAAAGACGCCTTGTTGGTACAACAGGGTCACAGATCATTTTCTTGAAAAGGAACGGAGGGTAGAATTTACGTATAAATAAACCGACACATTTTATGATGTAGCCCGAAATTGAGCTTCCCCTCCTTGAAAGACCAGCATCCGCCACTGCTCATTGTCTATTTTAACTCCACTGACCGCATAGGAGCACTACCACTACAGGTGTACTAGAACATGGACAAACAGTTTTTTTTACCACAAAGCCATAACCACTCTGAACTTACACATGCATTGACTGGATCATTCTCAGCACTGATGTGGTGGTGGTGTGTTAGTGTGTCTACACACTGTCCACTCTATTAGACACAGCCACCTTGTTGGTTCACCTTATACATGTAAAGTCAAAGACAACAGCTCAACACAGTGTGTGTTGGTCTTCTAGTCCTGACGCTGTTGGTTATTTTCACTCCAGTAGTGACATAAACTACTACAAATATAACAAAACAACAGAAAACATCAGTGTTCATAACTATTCACTCCCCTAAAGTCAGTGCTTAGAAGAGTCACCTTTTACAATAACAGCTGCAAGTCATTTTGGATAAGTCTCTATGAGCTTGCCACATCTTGTCACTGGTATTTTTGCCCATTCCTCCAGCAAAACTGCTGCAGCTCCTTCAGGTTATATAGTTTCCACTGGTGAACATGAATCTTCAAGTCTGACCACAAATTCTCAGTTGGATTAAGCTCTAGGCTTGACTAGGCCATTTCAATACATTTACACATTTCCCCTTAAACCACTAGAGCGTTGCTTTAGCAGTATGCTTTGGGACATTGACCTGTTGGAAGGTGACCTGTTGGAAGGTGGACAGATGATCCAGTCTCTGCTTGATAACTCAGCAGCTCCTTTAGGGTTACCTTTGGTATCTATGCTACCTCTTTGATGAATGTCCTCCTTGCCCATTCTGACAGTTTTGGTTGGCGGCCCTCTCTTGGCAGGTTTGTTGTGGTAGCATGTTTGATGCTGCTCCTGTGAAACATCAGAGATTTGGCTATGTTTTTATAACCCAACCCTGATTTGTACTTCTCAACAACTTTGTCTCTGACTTGTTTGGAGATCCCCATTGATCTTCATGGTGTTGTTTGGTTAATGGTACCTCTTGCTTAATGGTGTTGCAGTCTCTAGGGCCTTTTAGAAAAAGTGTGTATATGCTGACAGATCAAGCAACACTTAGATTGCACACAAGTGGTCTTCATTTCACTCAGTCTGTGACTTCTGAAGGTAATTGGTTACACAAGAACTTTTTAGATGCTTCCTAGCAAAGGGGGTGAATACATATGCACATACCAAATTTTAATTTTTTATTTCCAAAATTTTTACGTTTATATATATTTTTCTCATTTCACTTCACCAACTTAAACTATTTTGTGCAGATGCATCACATTAAATAATAATAAAAAAACATTTAAATACAGGTTGTAATGTAACAAAATAGGTAAAAAGCCAAAGGGGGTGAATACTTTTGCATGGCAATGTATTTTTACCTTAATTGTTTCATCTGTTCAATAAGATTTGACCAAAGTGATCATTCTTTTTTCTGTATTTTTATATTCATGATTATTCTTCAGATCATGATCCATCCTGTCTGGAGGCAGATGGCCTGGACTTTGCTTTGGGCAGGTTTTCTGGTCCTCAGTTCAGCTGCAGATGTTTTGGATGTGCACCACAGTCCAGTTCTCCACAGGCAAAAACGAACATGGAATTTTAACACAATGCTTGCTCATGAGGAGCTACCACCCCATAGTCTTCCTCAGAAAATTGGACAGGTAAGAACTTCTGAACCCGCAAAATGTACAAAGCTGGACAAACGTACTGCAAATAATAACTTACTCATCATAAATCTAGTCAAAACCTCTATGTCTCATTTTCTAAGCTTATTGTAATACTAGTGTTGTGAAATGAACCTACATAATGTCCCTTCAGTGCTGTGCAGCTAAAAATTTAAAAGCTTCTACATTTTTTGTGTAGTTTTAGCTGTAAATCTGTAAACACGTGTATAAATATACGGTAACACTTTATAATAAGTTTCATTAATAGCTCATGAACTAATGATTAATATACTTTTTATTTGGACATACAGATTTAAGAGGTTATTTATATTTAGTAAAATATTCTCTTTATTAGAAGATCACTTCTAAGTGTTCCAAGATAACTGCTTTTAGAAATATTAAAGATTACGTTTAGGATAGCTTGAGTGATAAGAGTGAATACATTTTAAAAGTTAACTTTTTTTTCTCTTTTTCAGCTAAATAACTCTCTTTATGGACCCCACACCAGTTTCATTATCAGAGGAGAAGGAGCAAATGAACTGTTCACTGTAGACAAAAATGGAGAGATCTGGCTAAAAGCCAAACTGGATCGAGAGAAGAAAAGCTTGTACACACTGACTGCTGAAATCAAGGACACTCGTACTAACATTGTGCTGGAAAAAGACGGTGAATTTTATGTAAAAGTCCAAGACATTAACGACAACGCACCAGTTTTCTCAGGACCATACGTTGGCTCCATCAATGAGAGATCACGTATAGGTATGTTCTCATTCATGCTTCTACAAATCTCAGCTTATATCTGTTAAGCAATGTGTGTAACATACAAAATTCACACACACACACACACACACACACACACACACACACACACACACACATACACATATGTACATACATACATTATATGTGTGTTTACACTGCCGGGCCAAAAAAGGTCACCACATAGATTTAACTAAGCAAATAGGTAAGAGCCTCCCATTGGATAATTACTGCATGGGTGATTATGTTTAATCTGGCAACACATTTAATCCTAACTGATGCAGTGAGTAGCTTCTCATTTTATAAACAACCACGTCGAAAGACACACCGTGTGGTCATGGAAAAGATGTTCATCTGTTTCAGAAGAGTCAAATTATTGCCATTAAGCAAAGAAAACATTTGAGGAGATGTTGAAACTACGAAAATTGAGTTAAGAACTGTCCAATGCATTATTAAGATTTGGAAGGACGGGGAGGGGGGGAGAGAGACATCATCTTCAAGGAAGGAATGTGATAAGAAAAAAATCTTGAATGATTGTGATCGCTGATCACACTTAAATGTTTGGTGAAATCAGATTGTAGAAAAACAACAGTAGAAGTCAGGGATATGTTTAATAGTGAAAGTAAGAGCATTTCCACATGCACTATGCAAAAGGAAAACAAGGAATTGGGATTAAACAGCTGTGTAGCCTTAAGGAAATCACATATCAGTGAGGCTAATTGACAATAATGACTTCAATTTGCTAGGAAGCATTAAGATTGGACACTGGAGCAATAGAAGGTCATGTGGTCTGATGAGTTCAGATTTACTCTGTTCTAGAATGATGGTTGCATCAGGGTAAGAAGAGAAGTGGCTGAAGTGATGCACCCATCATGCCTGGTGCCTACTGTACAAGCCTGTAGGGGCAGTGATCAGGTCCAGGTTCAGTAACATTATGAACCCAAATAATGAGGTCAGCTGACTACTTGAATATACTGAACCACCAGGTTATTCCATTAATGAATGTTTTCTTCCCTGGTGGCATGGGCATATTCCAAGATGACAATGCCAGGATTCATCAAGCTCAAATTTTGAAAGAGTGGTTCAGGGGGCATGAGACATCATTTTCACACCTGGTTTGGCCACCACATAGTCCAGACCTGAACCCCACAGAGAACCTTTGGTATGTGCTGGAGAAGTCTTTGTACAGTTGTCCAAATCTCCCTTCAGTGCAAGATTTTGGGGGGAAATGATTACAACTTTGGACAGAAATAAACGTTACGACATTGAAGAAACTTGTGGAAGCGATGCCACAGTGAATGTACCGTAATCAAAGCTAAAGGCGATCCAACAAAATTTAATCCAATTAAAATTTGTGACCTTTTTTTGGCGAGGCAGTGAATGTGTATGTGTATATATATATATAAAACATTATACTGTATATGAAGTAGATACTCTGAAAACTATGCATAGTAACCACAGGAAGTGTAGTAACAATCTGTTTCTATGACAACCTGTGATAGTCTGGCTACAATAACATCCACTAACAAATGTACAATTGATGATCTTATGTTGTTTTCTTTGTACACATAAATACACAAAAATGTCTAAAAGTGGCAACCGGGGTATAAGTTGTATAACTTCTTTACCTAATTAATGTAGTTAGAGGATGAAACTCTGGTCCTTTATTGTAATGCAGACCTGCCAACCGATACGCATTTAGACATCAAATTACGCTGCAACGATTTGTCACTCAAAGCCATTGATGGCTTTGAGTTCAACTGTCTCGCAGCAGATATGACAGGGCTCTCAAGACAGTTAAACAGCGGAATGGAGGCGTGGCTTGGGGCAGGTAAGTGCCAGGTGGCAGCAGTAACAGGACAGCAACAGTTGCTTCTGCTGCTCTAGTGTTTACTTTCTTCCTCCTTCGCCAGACAGCTCTGACCAATCAGAGGAGACAACACGTTTGTATGGCTTGTTGGGGTGCGTTTAGGTTTGTGCCTGTGTGAAAACAAAACAGTTGGGGAAACGCTCCAAGTACACACACTCATTAACTGATTCAGAGAAATGAACTGCAGGTGTGAAATCGCCATAATTAGCAATAGCAATGTCTGACTGGACAAATGTTGTGAATGTGGACGTATATTAAAGCATAGCTGGCTAGAGATTGAATACAATGGTGAACAGTGATGTGTAACTTGCTAATAATTGTATGTAAAGGTGTGTATGTATTGTATCTAATGATTTTTTGGGATGTATGACTGATTAATGTTGTATATAATGGTGTATAGGAATGTATAACTAGTTATGGGCTGAATACAAACGTGTATAATAATGTATATCTTATTAAAGGTTGTGTATAAGGATGTATAGCTGGTTAGGAATTCTGTATTATGGTGTATAGGGATGTGTAACATTGTATTTAATGGTATTTAGGGATGTATGACTGTTTGAGGATTGATTTTAATTGAATATAGAGATGTATAACTGGTTACAGAGTGTATATAATGGTTCATTGGGACGTGTAACTGGGAAAGGATTGTATAACATTGCTTATAGGTATGTACAGTATGTACTAGTTAAAGATGGAGCATATTGATGTATGGTGATGCAAATGGGGTAAAGATTGAATATAGTTAGCTATAGGTATCTAGTTAAAATGTGGCATATTGTTGTATAATAAATAATTAATGATGATGAGTATATTAATATGTATAAATACTGTAAAAATGTAATACTTGAATAACTAGATGTGTTGGTGAGTTGGAACTATGTGCTTAGTAATAAGTTGTGATGAGTGAAGATGTGAACTCAATCAATTCTAATCAGTAACTGTGCCTGACCTCGTGCCACACCGTGCCATGCCATGTTCTGCCGTGCAGCCACAGTAAGTTACTACTCGAAAGAAAAAAAAAAAGGTCTGGTAGGTCTGCTAAGGTAATTAGAGTAATAAAGATATTACTATTAAAAATATAAACATTTTTAACAGGAACATCAGTGTTGATTGCAAGTGCCACTGATGCAGATGATCCAACGTCACTTAATGGAAGTATTGATTATAAGCTACTCAATGGAACCGACTATTTCATCATTGACAACAGATCAGGTGAAGCACACACTTACATTATATTTTATAACAGTAAATGACATTATTTATGTTACTTATGTTGTGCTAAAATATGTGATATATGTGAATATTCACTTTAAAGTTAAAATTCAATTTGATTTAGTCATTTGAGTGTGGGTGTGTTTATAGCATAAGCCCCGCCCTCTGCACCCACATATTAAACTGAGATCAGTACAGCTTTAAAATATCTTAAAGTATCTTAAAAATATCTAGTCTACAGTAAATATGAAATGTTTCTCATTTTAATGTTCTGTGCTTACTATGTAATATTTTAATACTTTTATAAAGTCAAATGATCTTTTTATATTATGAAATTCCTTAAAACAAGTTTACAACCTTCTTAAAAAGATGAAATTAGATATTTAGATTAGATTGTAAATGTTTTCACATGATCCTTTTTACAGTAGCACTGAGTGTGTTTTGTTGTTTTAGGTAAAATCAGTGTTAATAACAATAACCTGGACCGCGAGACTCAAAGTCAGTATAAGCTGATTGTCCAGGCCGCAGATTTAGGTGGAATTACAGGAGGAATGACCACAACCACTACAGTCATCATTAATATACATGATATCAATGATAATATAGCCACTTTCAAACAAGGTAAGTGAACTTTTATAACCAGGTGTTTGTAAAGTCCTCGTAATTCCACACTGGCCGAGTTCACTGGTTGTGATGTCTCACTAGATAAAACATCTCTTGGTTGCACATGATCCAGGGAGGCTGTTTCAGAAAGCATGATTTCTCAGTTTAGCTAGATAACATAAGCCCAATAGAAGGAGAACAGCAGGATATTCCTTAATGTTTGGTTTGAGAAATACCCCCATGTGGTCCGTTATGTGGTGTATTCAAAAGCTTGTTTGTCAAGTTTATCAGTGCTAAGCATTACATGTTGTATCAGTACTGTTTATTTGTGCAATAGTACAATAGCTTTCTATTTATTGAGATTACAAATAATTTAAAAATATAAGCACAAACGTTTTCTGATTCTGTCATTAACACCATGTTAATGACATTATGCTAAATATTAAATTATGTTAAATGTTAAATGTTAAATTTTATTGGCTAAAACAAGCTTTGCTCAAATTATTACTTAATAAATAAAGTAAATACAGATTTGTAGAGGAAACACTGCAGGTGCTGCAGCAAAAACAGTCCAGCAGGAAGCAAAATGATAAGCATAGTTGTGCAAGTGCTGGGAAATGCATTGTCTTTTTGAGAAATGTCCACATTTTAAATTATTTTTATATACTATAAAATGTGCATCATGTTTAAGTGACCTGGCCTCATTTTTAAATGTAAAATTAATTTTAATGAATTTAATAACTTGGATAACTGTGAATAAATGCATCAACCAGACATACATTTCTATCAGAAATGCATGTAAATGAATCTATGATAAACTATACAATAAATAGTGAAAATGTATAGTTTTTGTTATTTAAGATCTGCTGAAACTGCAACACTGCAACAACGCTTGTTGTTTTTTTCAGGAAACTTCCACTTTAGTGTGAAAGAAGATGAGAAGTCGTTGTTCAAAATCAGCACATTATCTGTGGATGACCGAGATGAGAAGCAGAACAAAAAGCCCAGATTTACTCTGTCAAACTTTAATGATTTCTTCTATGTGGAGCTGGATGATAAAAGTGACGGAGTTCTTACACTCAGAAGTGTAACTTTGCTTTTTCTTCTTTAAGCTGCCTGTTTTCTCTATAACAGCCTTAACCACTAAAACAAGTATTTCACTAAAACACCTAAAGTAGACTTAATGTGAGTTTATAAGTGTGACAATAATTTATCCTACAAATCCTTAATTTAATCTTCTCTCTATGACAGGGTATTTCACAGCTAGTAACTCCAAAAATAATGTGAAATAAGTGAGCAAATAATTATAATGGTTACTTAGAAATAGTAGTTTTTAGCATTTTATTTAGAAATAGCAGTGTAATCAATGTAAAATCAAACTGTAAACTTGAAGTTAATTTTCTATTTTCAAAGTAAACATAAAAGGCAAGTGGTTTCCCAATTTTTAAAATCAGTTCAGTGATATACATAATCTAAAAATGGATAAAAATGGTTTTATCTTGATTATTTTATTGATTGCTTGTATATAGTTTATAATATCTGAATGCACCTTACAATATTTGTGCAACAATTTAATTCAGAATATAAAAAATTATAGAAAAAACATCTAATCAACTAATATCTTTACATGCATGTATTTTCCTTTTACAATCTTGTACAGAAGTTATTGCCCTTTGGTTAAACTCTAATTATTTTCTAATGTTCTAAAGAACACAAACTTCCTTTTATTACACATTTATTATTTATTTTTTGAATTTAGCATTTAGGAAAAATTTAAATGTGGCCTGTATAAAGGATATAACACTTTAAATACTGTATGCTCAATATGTTTTTAAAATCTGTGCACTAAAATGTGTAGAAAATATTGTAGATGTGAACTTGAAAATGAAAAAATGTCATTTGATGCATTAATACTTGCATAAGACTGTATGTACTGCTTAAGGAAATTTAATCTTAAAAACACTTTTAATGGTTATTTCTAGGTTCTGGACTATGAGACAAAGGCAGTGTACAGCTTTACTGTGACTGTTACAGAAGACGGTGTGGCTCGGGCTCCAGATAATCAGGGATCACTGACCACTGCACAAGTGCTGATCTCAGTCATTGATGTTGATGAACCACCAGTGTTCACTCAGACAGAGTACAGCTTTAGTGTTAAGGAGGGTCCGATTGGAAATAAAGTGATCGGATCAGTCTCAGCCAGGGATCCTGATAAGGCTGCAAAAAGGATACGGTACATCCCATAATCACATAATTCACTATAACTCCTCTCTGAATTTAAAGTGATGTTTTAAAAGCAGCAAAAATCAAATTTTCACAAATTTCCAACTCATTCCAAATGTAGGTAGTCAATATGTACAGTACCACATCCAAAAAATATATCATGAAAAAAAAAATCACTCAAAAAGGTAAATATTTGTATTTTTAAAAAATGTTTAATTACATGTAAAGAGACATTTTTCAAGGATTTTTATGTTTATCAGTTTGCTCATGAAAATCAAAAATCCAGAATCTCAAATTATTTGAATATTTCTTTTTAAGCAATATCAGCATTAAAATGTCAATTAGTGTGTAATGAATATACAGTACAAGTTAAAGGTTTGGACACACCTTCTCATTCAAAGTTTTTACTTTTGTTCCTACACTGTAAATGAATAATTAATACTAAAGTCATCCAGACTATGAAGGAACACATAAGGAATCATGTAGTAAACTCTTATTTAACACTTGTTTGTTTACTAAATAATTATATATGTGTTTCTTCATAGTTTGGATGACTTTAGTGTTAATCTACAATGCAGAACATTTTTAAATCATGATACTCCATGATGTCCCATATTATACCAGTATTTTATCAACATTTGCACTAAGCATGTTGGAAAGAAATTAGTCTACAGTCAGTTCTAGACATTTTCATATATTATATATGTAGGAAAGTGTCCTGTTCCATTATAACAAACAATTCTGATTATTTCCAAAATGATTTATAAAAATAATAACTTTACATTATTTAATTATTTAATTTCCAATTATACATATACATGCAGATTTTTTAGAATTATTTATGCAATCAAAATAAATAAAAAAATCCCTAGATATATCTACTTAAAATAAGGGAAAATTTGTTAGAAATAAGATAGAAATGATCATTTAATGTAAATTTGTCAATATTGTCAATTATGGTTATTTATTTAATATTTAGATGCAGGTTCCACTGACATTGTTTATATTCCAAAAATCAGCAAGGAGATGCTCCTAAGGCTGCTTCTTCATCAAGCTATGATGTTAATGTAGCTAAAAAGTAATGGAAACATTACCCAAATGTTCAGTTAAACTGAAGACCAAGCATTACTTGGGGAGATGATGTTACTGTAAGAATTGTTTTTTTTGTGCATCTTTTATTAAATCTATTAATTAAATTAATTTCGATGTATAATAATAATAATTATTATTATTATTATTATTATTATTATTATTTAAAAGATTATGTTCTTTTATTCAGGTACTCCATCAAAGGGTCAAACTGTCCAGCAGACATTAATAGTGAGACCGGTCAGCTCATCCTAAAAACAGAACTGGACCGAGAGACTGAGCCGTCACACATGTGTATGGTCACAGCACTCGAAACACCTTCAAGCGGTGAGTTGGACACTTAACCACAAAATTTATCAGCATATTTGTTTTTTATTAGTGAAGAAAAATTCAAAACATCTCAAAAAACAAAAGTTTTACAGCGAGACACAAATGAAACTTTAGCCTAAATTTCATGTCTCTTGCATTCTTAATAAAGTCTCATATGTGCTCATATTTGCTCAGATAATAAGATTCATTCACCAAAATCTCAATATGAGCTCAACCATTTCTTGTCCAGAACTGCCTTCTGAATAGCTAGCAGAACATTTATTTGAGACAGTACCAGCCAAAAGTGTGGACACACCTTCTCATTCAAAGTTTTTATTTTGTTCCTCCACTGTGGCTAACACTGAAGTCATCCAGACTGTGAGTGAACACGTTAGGAATCATGTAGTAAACTTAAAAGTGTCAAACAAACCAAAACATGTTTTAGATTTTACTTCAAAGTAGACACACAACTGATGTCTCAAACACATTAAGAGGCAATAAATGCAAGTCATGAACTCTTGACAAGACACAGCTGTTTACTGAAAGTCATTCCAGGTGACTACCTCATAAAGCTGACTGAGAAAATGCCAAGAAAGCTGCATCTAAGCAAGAGGTGCCTACTGTGAAGAATGTCCGTTCGCAAACCTGTAAGTCACCAAAAAGTACTAAATTTTTACATCTAATTATGATTTCAGTAGGTTTGAGACTCATTTGTGTAGACATTAATAAATCATTTGTTTGTTCATTTGTTTGGTCTTGTACAAATATAAACTGTAAGAAGTGTCATCCGTGGAGAACGAATCTACGTCGAAAGAACCGTAAAAGAGTCAGTCG
>BRDA01053763.1:0-15681 GCA_036984385.1 Crenuchus spilurus | reverse complement strand
CATCTCAAAAGACAAAAGTTCTCTTTCACATTCTCTGAGATTACAGCGAGACACAAATGAAACTTTAGCCTAAATTTCATGTCTCTTGCATTCTTAATAAAGTCTCATATGTGCTCATATTTGCTCAGATAATAAGATTCATTCACCAAAATCTCAATATGAGCTCAACCATTTCTTGTCCAGAACTGCCTTCTGAATAGCTAGCAGAACATTTATTTGAGACAGTACCAGCCAAAAGTGTGGACACACCTTCTCATTCAAAGTTTTTATTTTGTTCCTCCACTGTGGCTAACACTGAAGTCATCCAGACTGTGAGTGAACACGTTAGGAATCATGTAGTAAACTTAAAAGTGTCAAACAAACCAAAACATGTTTTAGATTTTACTTCAAAGTAGATACACAACTGATGTCTCAAACACATTAAGAGGCAATAAATGCAAGTCATGAACTCTTGACAAGACACAGCTGTTAACTGAAAGCCATTCCAGGTGAGTACCTCATAAGGCTGACTGAGAAAATGCCAAGAAAGCTGCATCTAAGCAAGAGGTGCTACTGTGAAGAATGTCAAATATAAACATGTTCTGGTTTGTTTACTTGTTTGTTTACTAAATAATTACAGATGTGTTTACTCAGAGTTTGGATGACTTTAGTATTAATCTACATTTTTAAATCATGAAAAACCACTGAATGTCCAAACGCTTGCCTGGCACTGTACCTCAACACTCCTTTTTCTTTAATGCAAAATGTAGGAGACTCTCCATTCATGTACTGAGCCATCAATGAGCAGCATTTGAGCAATAAAATAATATTCTAGTGAAAAATGCCAAATGACGGTCAAGAAACTATTTGTTTTTCAAACTGTCACACCAGTGGAACCCTTAAAAGTGCCTCCAGGAACCTTTTATAAAGAACTTTCTCTTTTTGAGGTTCTTTCAGAGACATAAAAGCACTTGAAGAAACATTCTTTTTATTTTAGATTCCTGGAGGACTTCAGTCTTTCATGAAAACGTTCAAAGGTTCATAAGTGCATAAAAAGGCTCCTGGAGCAATGTTTACGTTTTCTACCTGGTGTGACAGTCTGGAGGACCTTTAAAAGATCTTCCAGCTTCATTTTTAAATGAAGAACCCACAAAGATTCCTAGTAAAAACCTTCATTAGGTAATAAGACCTGATCTGATCTTTATTCTACCGTTAAAAAGTAAAACAGCTTTTTGTTCTAGCAGATTTATTAAGAAACACTAAATTATCTGTGATTTTCTCTCTGTATCCACAGACAAAACATCCCAAACATTAGTTAATATAAAGGTGTTGGACATCAACGACAACAAGCCAGAACTGGTCAACGGCAGCAACGTGTATATCTGTGAGAGCGATAGAAAAGGAACGGTGAGAAATTCTGAAATTTTACATTCACACAGTAAAAAAATGTGTTTTAAATATGTAATATTTCCTCATTTTATATTATTTAACTTTTTACTTGTTTTAAGGTTTCAACAGAAAATGTTTTTAAAAGCATTCTCTCTTACATCAGAAAAACAATGCATACAATAAAAACAAACTGTGGGCAAGCAACGTTATCTGCCAGTACAGTGAGATTAGTATACATGATAAAATTACGTAAAACTAGTAAAAACATTTCTAGGAACAAGAGTTGCGAGGTTAACATTTTTAGCAAACTCAATAATCACCAAGCCTCTGAATCCTGAGTCAGAACGCCTCAGAATGTTAGGACACAGTATGACTTACTGAGCTTGAAAAACTTGTGTAGCTGAATGCTGCATCGGCCATCTTAGAACAGGAAGTGCAGATCTAGAATCAGTTTTAGTGATGGTAAAAGTCATAAATATAGAGAACATTAGAGAATCTGATTGGGGTGGTGGGGGGGTCATTTGTGATGGCAAAGTGATGTGCAACACTATTGTTATTCTATTTCTATTATTTTTCTTCTTTCGGTCTGACCTCTACCCAGTGTCTCCGGCAGTTTTAATGGTGGATTTGTGTACAGATTTTTGACCTGACATACATGGTTTCTGTGTAGCGACTGTTTTTCTTCCAGATTTTTCCACAGAAAATGAATAATGTGCAAAGTGTATGAAATCTTAGCAACCATAGCAACCATAGAAATACCATCAAAGTAAACATAGTAATACCATCATAGCAACTATATTAATACTTTACTCATAATAACCATAGTAACCATAGTAACACCATCATAGCAACCATAATAATAATTTCCAACCAACCAATTAGCGACACCTTAACACCACCTTAGCAACCACCTGGAAGTCCATAGCAACCGCATACCATTGTCATGGCAACAACTTGGTTATTATTCGGCTGTGCTATCACTCTGCAGTTTCTAAGGAAATGCACTTATCTTTGTATTATTTATTATGTATAAAAGTCTCACAGCTCTAAACCAGAGAAGCAAAATTTGAACCCCAACCTTGACTACATCTGTCTGAACTGAGTAAACCTGTTTCTCACTGAGAAATCATTTGAAATGATGAGTTCTTATAAAGCTCTTTCTCTGGTTTACAGATAATCGGCGTCATCGGTGCCACCGACAAGGATGAACATTCTGGAAAATTCCGTTTCACTCTGGCCAAAAAGAGCTCCAACTTCTCTCTCTACGACAACCTGAGTAAGATCCCTTCTCAGTTCAAACCTAAATTACGTAAATTAAGTTACTTAAATATATCTGCAACACATCTGGTGTTATATTACCAAACACATTTGTGGTACCGCACTTATTGCTAAGTCACCTGATAAAATGACCTTAAATTCAACTCAATGAGGGTTAAACTGCACACACACACACACACACACACACAAAATTGGTAGCATTTTAACATGTTTTTATTGCCTCCCAAAAACAGCATCGTATTTGATCTACATTTTTGTTTATTTTGAGTGTAAAATTGAGATTTTATTGAACTTTTATTGCACTGTGTCGCACGTTTTTGTTAAAGTATAAATTCTGAAAGTACGGCTGATAAACTAGGTTCAGTCGATGCTCTAAAATGACCCGACAGCAACACATTTCTCACGTATTCAGGCGCGAACCGAAATGGAAACAAACCACATACATGTGCTGAAAGATGCATGAGCTACAAGCTTTTTAAAACCAGCGTGAGCATCAGTGTGGATGTCACCACGGGATGCTGTGTGAGGCGCAGAGAGCTTTTTCAGAACAATGAAGGATTTCCTGTCAGGCAGAACCTTCTGTATAATTAACTACATTTACATTTCACTGCGTACAAGCCAGGCAGGAATAAGATGTGCGTGCAGACATCACTTTTATAGATATTTTATAGATAAAACTAGTAAATCTTTATTTTTTTATGCAGCTACAACACTGATGTAGCTAATGGAGACACATCTCCTCAACATCTCAGTAGTTTCTCCAAGACAACAATGAGATCAGATGGAAGCACAAATGAATATTTTGGTTCTCCGGAGAAAAAGAGCTCATGTGTGAATCCTCATGTCTCACAAATCTCAATATGAGCTCAAACATTTCTCACAAAGAGCTAAGAATCTTCTCAGCTTTGATGCTGTTATGTTTATTTGGGCCTTATGTCTCCTTCTTGTCTTTTAAGGAATTTCAGGAGACTTCCTGAGCCATCAAAGAGCAATATTTGAGCATCTGGTTCTAGATTCAGAAGATGGTTCTTCAAGTTTTCTTTAGTAAAGAAAATGGTTCTATATACCTTTCTTACGTTGAAAGGGTTCTTCAGGTTGATGAGGAAAGTGCTGTTGATGGTTCTATATAGCCCCCAAAATGGTTCTGCTGTAGTTACAATGTAAAGCTTGTTATAATAGAGGAACTGTTTTTGGTGCTACATAGAACCATTTTCAAAAGGTTTCTATTTAGAACCATCTACAACAGTTTCCTCATCAATCTGAAGAACCATTTCACCATGCAGAGAACCCTTTGATTTCTTTGAGTGTTCATGGTTCTATATAGAACCATTTTCTTTACTAAAGAACCCTTGAAGAACCATCTCTTTTAAGAGTGTAGACAAAAATTTCAGGCTTCAGTTCAGTTACAGCTGAGTGACAGTATTGTTAGTCATGTAGAAGCAGAAGCTTTTATCCATTTTCATTGTCCGAAACGTCATAATCATGTCAGTCTAAGTTTGGGCGAAGTGTGTGATGATGTATGCATGCCGTTAGCGCCATGCTAAGTGATGCTGATGGTAAATGCATTGCTTGATAGCTACATTAGCCTTAGAGCTCCAGTGCTCTAAATATAAAGCTATGAGCTCCTGGTTTACATTCAGACAAGAAAATGTCTGACATCTAGTTGGATGTTTTTAGCTTAACATAGCTCTACCAATTGGTAGAGATGGCACAATCATGTTGTGTTAAGTTCAACACCTTCTTCGTTAAGATATAGTGACTTGAATGTGCTCTGCCAAATAGTTGAGTAGAATATTAAAGGGGTAAGGCTTTTATCATTAAAAATGTCTGTTAAACTGAGTGGGTAAAAACTTAAATTTAAAAGGCTGGGTATTGTCACTAACCCACATTACCAAACAACCAAGCACTCTGGATACAAACCCAGCGGCTAAACGCTATTTTTATTTTAAAAATAAAAACAAATGACATTAATCCAGCAGTTAAGATATCCAACAAAAACCAAAATGACCCAACAGGCTCAACCCAGCATAAAAAATAACCCAAAAAAATAACCCAACAATTTCTAAAAGTGTATAAAAATGAAGAAGCGGTATATGTACAGATCCATTTAATATTGTGTGAAATAAGTCTCAACATTAGACTAAACAGTGTAAGTGAGGAGTACATTTTCCCACCATTGTGTTAAAGGTGATATTTTTAGGTCCACTTTGCATTGAATGGTCGTCTTACTGCACAGCGAGATTCTCTCAAGACAATACCAACGAAGTCAACGGTTCTACACGGCAGTCCAAAATGACATACGTGTACGAAGGAACCGGTTGGTTAATATGCACTACTAATAAATATTATTAATATGCATTAATAAGCACTGTCCCTGAGACGTGTACTTCAGTAGTTTAATAATTCAGTGGATGTGCATTCGTAAGTATTTGACTGCGAAAGACATGTACAAACATCTAAACTATCGATCACAGTCCTGGCGTCTACTTACCTCCACCGTTTCTACCTCATTAAATAAATAAATAAAAGCATTAAAAATACAGACAAGAACAAGAAGCAGAAAGACAGGAACAAAATGGCTTAATTAATTAATTAACTCAGTTAATATACTTCCCTAATTAGTGATTATATGTATCAGATGTTGGTCTCTACAGAAATGAGAAAAAATAAAAATTCTAAATTTCACCCGTTTGTTCCTTACTTGCAGGTTCTGAACACAGCATGTAGACGTTATTTGACATTTTGGATTCACACAATATTTTGGTGAAATATTTAATGAGGCGGCGCCCAAAAGTGATGAGTCTCTGACAACAAACATGAACTAATGAACTATTTTCTTCCTGAGAGAAATCTTCACCCACAGATAATGACTGACTCCTGACTTTCCCACATTGTGCTGCAGAATTAAACTGTGAGAAAGATGTTAGAGGGCTCAAGACTGCACTTATAATTCAGTGCATTCACTTATAATGCTTTGTATGTGATTAACAAGTTTTGTTCAACAATTACAGTGAAATATCACATCTATAATATCTATAAAACATATAAAATCTGTGATATTTGAGATTGCAGTTGCACCAAGTATTGAACATATTTCAGTACTTAAATTTGGCTCACTTTTAATACTTTTTAGAATTTAGTTGCAATA
Organism: Crenuchus spilurus; assembly: GCA_036984385.1. Taxonomy (NCBI): domain Eukaryota; kingdom Metazoa; phylum Chordata; class Actinopteri; order Characiformes; family Crenuchidae; genus Crenuchus; species Crenuchus spilurus. Next base: position 9,887 of record BRDA01053763.1, on the reverse strand, counting down.
TTTTAGCATCATATTTCGTTATATTTTATTGTATTTTATGTATTTCTGCTGTATCTTGTTGATAATTGCAGAGTTAGAGTTTTTTTATTTGTAGATTATTGATTTGGTGTCAACTATTGTGGTACTACACTTAATATCAAAATCAAACTCTGATTTGATTCGCGAGTTCGAATCCCAATAATGCTGCTCACCATCAGCAGCCGGGGTCTGAGAGAGCAGAATTGGCCGTGCTCTCTCTGGGTGGGTAAGATGGCACTCTCTCCCCAGTACTACTAAGTAATGCCGGCTGGCTCAGGCATTTGACAGGTGAACCATCAGAACTGATGATCCTGCGCTTTCCTCCAAGTGATGTATCGGCAGCAGATGGAAAAGAGGCGGAGCTTGACTTCACATGCATTGGAGGAGGCCTGTGTTAGTCTGCACACTCCTAAAGTCAGAGATGTTACAACTGATAGAGAGAGTTAACGAATGGGCGGGTTGATTGGCTTCCAAACACATTGGAGAGTAAAAATAAAAAAAAACTTTGGTATTGGTACAACCCTAATTGAGAAACGAGGTCTCAGAAATGATTTGCTACGCCCCTGTTATAAGAAAAGGATTAGAGAACCAGAAAGTGTTGAGCTGATCACTGTCTCTGGCTTGTTTCGCAGACAACACGGCCAGCATTGTTCTGACATATGGAGGCTTCAGCACAGAGAATTTAAAAGAGAGCGTTCTGGACATCGAAATCTCAGACGGAGGCTCACCACCTCTGAAGAGCATCACCTCCTTACACATCAGTGTGTGTACGTGTCGGAAAGACCGACAGACTGAGTACTGTAAGGCTTACGCCCAGACCGGGGTCAGCGTCAGTGCTCTCGTCGCCATCCTGCTCTGCATCGTCACCATCCTGGGTAAGCTTACTGCTCTATACATTACCAGCTGGACTGAGACTAAACTGGGTTCGTCCTCATCCTCCTACCTCGTCATTAACCTTTCCATCTGTGTCTAGTTGGGTTCTCCTAACATTTTCAGGTGTTTCTCATCATGCCTTGTGTCTATCTAGTCCCTTATTTTAGAAGTTCTGAATCAATATCATGTTTGCGGTTTTCTGTTGACGTTGATGTTCTTCTTGTATTAGGTTCTAGATTAGATCCACAATGGAACTGGACTCCACATTTAACAGTGAAACACACACTAGGCTGTGAGAACATGTGCTCAAAGCGGTTGGCAGCCCTATCAACAGCGCCCGGGGAGCAGTTGGGGGTTAGATGCCTTGCTCAACAGTAATTCAGTCCCTACCCGGGAATCAAACCAGCGACCTTCCGGTCACAAAAACAGATCCCATCAGACCATGGCTATGTCATTTACTTCTGGCCCAAATAATCATTGTAATTCAACATCAGAATTGGGAAAACTCTTATTCCTGGATGAGAAATAGTTGAGTTCATATTGAGATTCCTGTCTTTGCTAAACATGAGTGAGCTCGGTGTGAAACTGAAGCTCAAGAGATGTGAGAGTTCTGAAGTCTCATTCCTCAGGAGAAACATCTGAGCAGCTTAAGTCTGTGTTTCCATCTGAGAAATTACTGAGACGTTCAGCAGATCAGCGAGCTGTTTTGAGAAGCACTGTTGGTTCTTCTAGGCCAGGGGTGCACACACTTTTTCAGCCTGCGAGCTGCTTATCTAATGACTAAGTCAAAATGATCTACATAATATAAAAATGTAAGACACATATTTATTTATACATATACTGATAATTTATGTGTAGAGTGTATGCTGGTGTACCTTGAATAACTACATGAACCCATATTACACAACACAACTTTCTACATGTTTTGTCATTAGCCTACTTTACTCTGATGACTTGCACTGAATGGAATCAGTCAGGGATGCAGAGTCTGGACAGTAGTTGCTAATAGCCAGCCTCAAGCAAACCTCCAAATGATCATCAGTCATAATGGAACCATACTTGGACTTAATGATTTTCATGTGTGAAAAGGCTGACGCCAAATAATGCAGTCAAGACAAACACACTTCAGAAATGACAGTAAAAAAGTCCTCCACTCTGTATGGAAATTCTCAGTTTTAGGTTTCTTACACAGGCAGAACAAACATACAGAACTTACAGTGACGGGTGAACACGGACTGCTGGCCAACTTGAAAAACACCGTTTACAAGTCCTGTAAAAAATGTTGTTTTATGTAGCGATTGCGGAGACGGCCAATCACAAGTTAGCAAGAAACAGCAGAGCCAATCGAATGAGCTTGTGGGCGGTCTAAAGGATTTTCAGATTGAGCAGTTTGGAATCCCGCTGGGTCCTAGTGCTCGATCAGTCTCCCTGTATGTCAATCAAGTGACATGTTTTATAGCGAGGACGGATGATAGGCTTACGTCTATTTTTTTAAAATGCCATGCGATCTGCCCACAATACCTTTGCGATTGACTGTTCTAGACCATTGCACCATGATCCCACCTTTCTCTCCAAAAGTGCTCACACCGATGAGTTCAAATCCATGTAATGGCCTCCGAGAACACATGCTGTGTGTTTAATGGACATTTTTCTTTGCTTTTCTGCATACGCTTGCATAAATGATTCTCAAGGGGAAAATGCGAAAAATGCTAAGCAAAGCTTTCACTCTCGAGTGAACTTCATCAGCGGCTGTATATGAGAACCTGACGACGTGTTTTGATTGAGTTTGTGATTGATTCAGACTGGATTTGTGCCTCGGCAGGCTGCGTTCACGCAAACACGCGTCAACAGAACAGAATGGAGATGCTAACAAGATCCTTTTCTCTTTGCTTGACAGGAGTGTTGATGAGCTCTTCTGAATTCATTATCATACAGTTCCCGGGTGATATATGCATAACAATCTCTATCTGTAGGTCTATTTTGGCTCGGACATGTTTCACCCATATGTTTACTACAGAAACACGTTAAAGCGTGTTAACATCCCCAGCTGAATGATGTCACACGCTGTAAAAATTCATGCCTTATTTGTCTGCAATTAGTGGCTCTGCTGGGTTGCATAGAAATGCACAAATAAATGATGCGGTAGTTAGCATAGCGGGGGTCCGGAATGTCTTATTCACAGGTACACGTGAAGCTAAAGATGAAATCCTGGTTCATATGATGCCTTGTCACGCTCTTCTATCATTGTTATACAAAGAGCAGCATTGACGAATGCTCTACGCCAACATATACACCAGTCAGAGCTGCCAGTCAGTGTTTAAGCTTAATCCTGAACTTGAAAATGGAAATCTCCATTTGAAATGCCGTGTAGTTCAGGACTAGACTTAATCCCTGTCTGGGGAGCTGTCTGAATGAGTTTTGAACTAACTACTTTAAGGCTGGACATCCTGAATTCAAACATTCACCTGTGCTGAGACTGATGTTTGCACTGCTAGCTGCTACTAGCAAGTCATAGCTTGATTAGCTTAGTGTTTAAACGGGAAGGCTCCTAATAGTAGTCTAGGATTAATATTCTAACAAATTCCCTCTAAACCTTAACCTAAAGTGGAATGCAGCAAACGTGAAAGTGAGTAGGTGAAGATATGTTAAATGCATACAACTGGGGAAAGTAGCTTACCTCCAACACAGGCCCGGCTAGCTCCAGCTAAGTCCTTCCGTAGGGGAATAAAAGAAGAGTCATATAATCCTGTAGGGTGAAAAGATGAGTAGCATTCTCCAAACACAATGGCGTCCATCATGTAGATTGCTGCACGCCAAACTTCTTCTCAAACTTCTTCTCAAACTTCTTTTCAGGCTCTTTTTATACTGCATGGAACGCCTTGGATCTAGCTAGCGCCACAGTTGACAACATGTATAATATAAACATGTGCTGTCTATCTAGATGCACCTAACTTAAGCATGAATGAGTTCTGTTTGACTGATTCTTCTCTCACTGTTGCAGTGATCGTGATCTTGTTTGTGATGAGGAAACGATACCAGAAGGAGACTCTAGTCGCCCTGGGAAAATCGGCTGGCGAAATTCACGAGCAACTGGTGACCTACGATGAAGAGGGTGGCGGAGAGATGGACACAAATGGCTATGATGTTAGCATCCTGTCTTCAGCCTGCCTGCGTCCAGCCCCAGGTCAGGCCGTGTACGCCGTGGCTAAAAAACCTCCGGCCTGTAAAGGAGACATGGCCATGATGATTGAAGTGAAGAAGGACGAAGCCGATCACGATCGAGATGGAATTCCCTACGACACTTTACACATCTACGGCTACGAAGGTCCAGAATCCTTAGCTGGATCCCTAAGTTCTCTGGATTCATCATCTGTTGGATCCAACTTGGATTACGACCTTCTGAACAACTGGGGTCCGCGTTTTAGGACTCTGGCTGAACTTTACGGAATGGATGGATCAGATTCTGACAGTTCGTACTGATCCCAGAGCCGTAAAGCTACTTTCTGCAGCTAAACACCGTAAACGGATCAGTTCCTTCAGGATCAACCACGTTACACTGATAAAAATGATATATCAGCAGGTGGAATCATTTTAAATCTACTTAAAACATCTAAAACACATTAATTTTGAGATTGTCACTAAAATACTACAAGATTAATTAACGTATTTGGACATTTTCTTCTTTTTAGAAGCTAAATTCATCTATATTAATTTATTCCATTGGCCTAGCAGTATGTATTGAAAAAGTAGAGTTCTGCATAGTTTCATTTCAAAATGCCAGTCTAGGTCTACAAGTACGTTAAATAAGTATAACATTCTCAAAATGATATTAGATATTTTGGTTAGATTTAAAATATATTGCAGTGTAAGAACTTTAGGATGGTGGACTTGATCCTTTTGCTCACATATGATTATGCAGAGCTTATAAGTTGAGTATTTGGGTAATGATGGTGCTCTATAGGGAGGGGTTCAAAAAGTACAAAATATAAAGATTTTAAGGCCTTTTATTATAACTATGGACAAAAGTTTAAAAAGCCACAACACCCTCATCACAGATTAATATTAACCCATTAATGTCCATATCTGAGTTTTAGATCATTTGACCACAGATCACTTTCACACTTTTTTAGTTTTTTTTGGTCAAAAAAGTTTTACAATCACTGCATATAGCAGACACTTTAATCCAGAGTGAGTTATGTAAGTCCTTCATTGACCACTCAGAAGAAGTTTCTTTAGGTAGAATAGATCTCTAATTGCCTTAAACTACAACACTGCCAGAGCCAAGAGCCAATGCTGAGACCAAGATAGAAGACAAGTAAGAGATAATGGCCTTCAAGGTGATGTTATACTAAAGTAATGGATGAGGTTGAGACATGACACTCAGTGAAGTTTTGCAGGTCGTTATCTACTTCATAGGTGTCCCATTATACAGAATTAATTTAAAAACAGAGAATTTCTCATCTCTGGACTAAAAAACACATAAATTAATTCAAAATCACATGTAGAAGTTGGTGATTAGAGTACATTTAAGTTTTTCAGAGAGTCTGAAGTTTGATGATAGTAAGGAATGTACCACAAGTGTTCATGTCTTGATGCTCATCTTCCACACGTCTTAAAGGATAAAGGAGTGAAGCTCAAATGGCTTGAGATATGGATCACGTTTGGTTCAACCCCGTTACGTAGGAATGGATCAAGCATCAGGGGTTTAAATGATTAAGGGAGGCAGTGAGGAGAACTTATGAAGGCTGGCAAAATCCAGTCAGAGGTGCGACTATGCAAACGTGCATCACCGTAGACCAATCAGAACATTCTGTTGCATTTTTGCTAAATTTAGCTGCTGGACGTTAATGGATTCTTATTAATCCAGTAGGTAATGAATATAAAATTTTATTACAAGTAATAGTCATTGAATTGTACTGAAACCAACCAGTCATACTGAATTTAGTCATTTTTTTCCATTAAATTTTATACTTTTATGTATGATTTTAACAGTATTATAACAAAACCTCTATGTGCAGACTTCCTAATCCACAAACAAAAGCTGACCCCTGACCTCCACCATATGTCCATGTATGTATTTCTGATACAGATTAAACAGAGGAGCCGAAATGCAGGTTAAATAAGAGAACAGCATATGTTTTGTAGGGTTTTTCCCTCTCGGAGATGCTTGATTGAGCCGTAGTATGTTTAGCACTGCTAATAATAATGTGTTTAATAACTTAATAATGTTTTATAACAGTAAATACTTCACTGCCTGTGAAACGTTTGAGGACACAGTTTTAAATAAATTTTAAATAATCTTTAATACAAGTTAGCGTGAAGCTTGTTTATCCTCGGTGCCCAGTTGGTAGATGCCTAACTCGAGGGCACTTCAGCCAGGTCTATTGTTCAGGAGATCAAACCTAACCCTTCACTCCCAAGTCCAAATCTCTAACCTTTAGACCATGGCTGCAATATCCAGGCTCAGGTGTCTGTCAGCTGATGTATCAGAGCTGGGGATCCTGCGCTTTCCTCCGAGCATGACGGCTTCCCAGCGACGATGCATCAGCAGTAGTTAGAAAAGAGGCGGAGCCTGACTTCACATGCATCATTGACTTCCACTACATTGGGCAAAGCTGAGTGATATAAGATAAATGTCTATGTATTGAACATAAACAGTAAATCTTTAGTACATTTTTAAAAAGGCAAGGTGTCCTTAAACTTTTGATTGGCAGCGTATTTTAATCCTTCCCATTTTTCTCCGTATTTGTTGAAACACTGAACACAATCTCTGAGATGTCACAGCGCTTGACTTGACCGCTGGTTTCTGGAGTCAGTGCTGGCAGGAAATGACATCAGCGCTGTGGGAGCAGCAGAGGAAACGGTGGCAGCAGGGCTCGGACAGAATTAAAGCTCTCTGCAGTTTTATTTGACAGGAATCATCAACACACTGATTGTTGTGAACACAGCTCAGATCTCCTGAGGTTCACCATAATAAGGTGATAGCAGAAGTCTCAGGAAATGTGCAGAAGCTCATACGCTTGTAAAGGGTGAGAATTAAGTCTGAATAACTTTAACCTTTCAACTATCAGAGTACTGATTCATCATTACATCATAACAGCCACACAGAAAAACTAAATATCAGCAGTTACACAGAAAAACACTCATTACAAACAGCTACACACACTAACAAAACTTAGAATATGTGGTTACTTTACATTTTAAAAAGTGTCATTATGACACCCGGCTCTACACCATTCTTCTCCTAGTGTCTGTTTTATACACAAATCTAATGCTACAAAAACAGATCACATCATTTTAGTGATGTTAGTGTGTTTGAGTTATTCCTTTAATACCCACAGCTGATCCTGATATAGCTAACGACACCATGTCAAAAAGTAGCATTTCAGTACAAATTTAACCTGCAGAAGAAACTTAGATTGAAGAACAATAGCCCAAAAAACAAAATTAGCTTGAAGAACATTATCCTGGAGAACAAAATTACCTTTTAAAGAACTTTAGCCTGGAGAACAAAATTGGCCTTGAGAATATAATTATTTTGAAGAACATTACCCTGAAGAACACTAACTTGGAGAACAAAACTAGCTCAAAGAACATTAGCCCGAAGAACAAAACTAACTAGAAGAACATTAGCCTGAAGAATAAAACTAGCTAGAAGAACATTAGCCCTAAGAACAAAACTAGCTAGAAGAAAATTAGCCTGAAGAATAAAACTAGCTAGAAGAACATTAGCCTGGAGAACAAAATTAGCTTGAAAACATTAACCTGAAGAACAAATCTAGTTAGAAGAACATTAGGCCGAAGAACAAAATTAACTAGAAGAACATTAGCCAATGATCAAAACTAGTTAGAAGAACATTAGCCCAAAGAACAAAACTAGTTAGAAGAACATTAGCCCAAAAAAACAAAACTAGCTAGAAGAACATTAGCCTGGAGAGCAAAATTAGCTTAAGAACATTAGGCTGGAGAACAAAATTAACTTGAAAAACATTAGCCCAAAGAACAAAACTAGTTAGAACAACATTAGCCCGAAGAACAAAACTAACTAATAGAACATTAGCCAATGAACAAAACTAGCTAGAAGAACATTAGCCCAAATAACAAAACTATCTAGAAGAACATTAGCCTGAAGAACAAAACTAGCAAGAAGAACATTAGCCCAAATAACAAAACTAGCTAGAAGAACATTAGCCTGAAGAACAAAACTAACTAGAAGAACATTAGCCCAAATAACAAAACTAGCTAGAAGAACATTATCCCAAAGAACAAAACTAGCTTGAAGAACATTAGCCCAAAGAACAAAACTAGCTAGAAGAACATTAGCCTGGAGAGCAAAATTAGCTTAAGAACATTAGGCTGGAGAACAAAATTAACTTGAAGAACATTAGCCCAAAGAACAAAACTAGTTAGAAGAACATTAGCCCGAAGAACAAAACTAACTAATAGAACATTAGCCAATGAACAAAACTAGCTAGAAGAACATTAGCCCAAATAACAAAACTATCTAGAACATTAGCCTGAAGAACAAAACTAGCAAGAAGAACATTAGCCCAAATAACAAAACTAGCTAGAAGAACATTAGCCTCAAGAATAAAACTAGCAAGAAGAACATTAGCCCAAATAACAAAACTAGCTAGAAGAACATTAGCCTGAAGAACAAAACTAGCAAGAAGAACATTAACCCAAAGAACAAAACTAGCTCGAAGAACATTAGCCTGGAGAACAAATTTAGCTTGAAGAACATTATCCCAAAGAACAAAACTAGCTAGAAGAACATTATCCCAAAGAACAAAACTAGCTAGAACATTATCCCGAAGAACAAAACAACACAAAAAAGTTGGCTAATGAAAATCTAAAGAAAATTGAGAACATATCTTCAAAACAATGACAGAGAACATAAATATTTTAGAAAAAAAAAATGCTAACATAGCTGCATATTCTCAAATCCTATACCCAAACTCACTACTTCCACTTGGTGGCGCTATTTAATGTTGTTTACCCAGACTATGCAAAGAACTGTTAAAAACTGAAAAAGACCAAGTTACGTGTTATTATACTGAAAAACATTTGAACATTTTGTAAATGACTGTCAGGCTACAGTTTTACATGGTTGAATTGGGTCTACAAAAAATGGCTGGTTGGAAACCTTCAGTAAGCAGAGCAGACAGCCTGTCTGATTCATTTATAAATAAACATGCAAATCTGACGTAAATACAGGAATGTAAAGTGTCGTTTCAAGAGAGGACACACCATGTCTCTCTGTACCCTTCAGCTTTTAAAATTAGACTCTAATGTACATTAGATTAGACGCAGCTTCACTACACACATTTGTGGCGTATATATAGCTTCCTGTTCTGGCAGGCGGGATGAGCTGGGATGATGAAATTATGGAAGTGTTCTAGCTGTTGAGAGATGCACTGATATGGAATTAATAATAATGAACTGATTGTGACCAATACTGATCTTAGACCAATAAAAACTAGTCACATCAGAATAAACACCCTTGGCTTGGTCACTAGTAGAGGCTAACTGTGGTTTGTCAGTTGATCTGTACCACTTGCCGGAGTTGCCGTTCCCATCTGGCAGCACTGTTATGCTGTTGGGACCTTCACTACAGGAGCTTGTCCATGATGATGGTTTTACACTCTGCTACAACTGACTGGTGCTCATTTATACATGCAGTAAACACTGTCACATGGCATCTGTGACATCACAGGCCAAGATATACCCAGCTAACCCAAGAACATTCCAAGAACATTGCGAGAAAGTTCCATTTAGGTTATGCGAACGTTATGGTGTATTCTTGAAAACCTTCAAAGAACGTTCCAGGAACGTTGTCATTTAACAGAACCATGCAAGGACGATACCAGAACGTTAGTTTATACCCATGTAACACAGAATGTTAAACTAACGTTCTGGTATCGTTCTTGCATGGTTCTGTTAAATGACAACATTCCTGGAATGTTCTTTGAAGGTTTTGACTAAAGTTTGAACAA
>BRDA01053761.1:0-47606 GCA_036984385.1 Crenuchus spilurus | reverse complement strand
CTTTCTCTTGCTTTCTCCAAGATGATCCGGAGGTTTGTGATCTGATCCCGAGTGCCTCTTCTTGGTCTAAATCCAGCTTGTTCTTGGGCAATCTAAAAAAAAAAAGATGGATATGTTTATTTTTACAACCACGCCAATGGTTCCTTTGTCTTCTCATGGCTCATTTCCTTTACTGACAAAGTAAGTAAATCCTTTGGCATTACCTGGATTTCTGCACTAATTACTAATAAAATGTGGTCTGATCATTATCTAAGTCATAATTACAGAATCTATCCCAATTACACAATCAAACTAAACTAATAACACTCAAACAGCTGTACTGTTAATTATTGAGCACACTAAGTAAATATTCACAGTGCAGCTTAGACAACATAAGTTAAGTCTTTAATTTAAGAACTTTAGCAGGAATCACATGAGGGCGTATAATGTATTACATGTTCATATATATATATATATATATATATATATATATATATATATATATATATATATATATATATATTTGGTGCTTGAACATAAATTGTATTATTATTATTATTATTATTATTATTATTATTATTTATTAATTATTAATAAATATTGACAAATTATAATTTATATTTTATTAATAATTACTAGTTACTATTAATATAATAATAATAACTATTAAATGTTATGAATAATAAAATAATACAAATTAATATGAATAATTAATACAATAATTCATTATTACATATTATTAAAAAAATAATAAACTGTTAAAAACATGTAGCATAAAATTATCACCCAATCATTTTCAGTCAACTTCACTTCAGCTCATTATCACCAATGTTACACATATGTTTGGACTGTATGGTCAATACATCTTATTTACATAGAATTATACCTCATTTTTTAGCAAAAATAAGCAGAAATTCTGAATTATTTTGACAATAGTTACACTTAGAGTCATGTAAATGGATGGCTTATCACAGACTGGTAGACACACGCATACAGACACACACTCAAATGTAAACGTTAATGAATTTTAAAATGAAACCTCTGATATTAAAATACGTCTAGCTGACATGACACAGGCAGAACAAATGCTAACCTTAACAACTAAATGGACTGCTGGACAAATTGCAGTCCAGAGGCTGTTTGAGGCAGTGACAGCGGGGACGGCCAATCACACATTAGCAAGAAACAGCAAAGCCAATCGTTGAGCTTGTGGCGGCCTAAAAAGAAACCGGCTTGAATTTCAGCTGTGTCTGAATGCTCGCCCTCCTCCATTTAATATAGGGCAACATCTTACTCAAGCTAACCGAACGGAATAGGGGCAGGGCGAGACTAGTTTGTGAACAAAACGCTTCTCAAGTACAAAATCAAGGACGTTTGTGAAATTCCGTTTTTAAATGTCTGAAAAAGAGGACATGTCCGGGTAAAAGAGGACGTCTGGTCACCGTAGAGATGTACACTACTTACACATCACAGTGCAACACAGTTTCCTCACATAAAGATGGTGGACGAATCTACAAAGCAAATTTTGATTATGAAGGTAATATATTATTATAGTCATCATTAATATATTTTTGGCATTTTACTTTATAATTTTATTGATGAAATGGAAACATGGAAGTAAGTATAGAATCAAATATTAGATTTGCATTTATAGTATTTATAATATGGAAAACATGCCTACATTTGTTGGAGTAATTGTTTGATGTCACCAGTAGCCTTCATTGATGTTCCAGATCATGTTTATATGAGGAAAGGTCAAGATGATTTGTTTCTGGTGTATGTAAGTGTCTGAATCCACTCTCTTGTCTCCATCACTGTTAACCTGTATAGTGTTCTATGTAGAATATTCTAATTAGCGATCAGTGAAAGAGTAAAGTGGACCATTTTAGACACATCTAATGTGTTGATTTCTATGACATCATTAAAAGAATTTGAAAGAGATTTTTGCAGTTTAGTTTCCATGTATTGATTACATGAACTGAGGAGTGAATGATGACATTTTCCAATAAATAAGTAATTGTTCATCTATATCACCATCACTGTCAGAGGAAAAGCTTTCCATGAGAAGATGCAGATGATATCTTGATAGCTTCTACTGCATATTTCTCTGTGGCTCCAATTAAAGTAGAATCTCTAATGACTATTTATTTTCTCTGTCCTTTGAGCTCTCAGTATTAATATAATGAATTTAATTTTCAAGTCCAAAAACAAATTATTGTAAAAAGATGAGGCCCGTGTGCACATCTGCAGCAGTTTATTGACTAATAATCCAATTTGGAGAAGTTTTTCAATCGCTGTCCGGTTGATAAAAACACTATTAGAGACTGTGCTGAGCTCTCAGCTGCACTGGTACATGTTGGCACTTCCTCAATGAGTTTACAACACGATTTAATCTACCATCCACACCACAGACAATAGAGAAGGAGTCTTAACTGATGAAATTACTGTTCCGATTCACTGACTTTGTTCAAAGTGATTTTCCGTTTTTATTTCCCTGAGGGAAAGGCACGAAATAAATAAATAAATAAACATATCAAAGGAGCATTTCCCTAAATGTTTATTGTTCAGATTTATTTAATTTTCTTAAATCACTGTTGAAGAGAAAAGCCCAGCAAAATTCAATTACATGTCTCATTTTAAAGTAGAAGCCCATGTCAACAAATATGTTTTTTCTATTTTTTAGTGTATCACATTTGTAAACTTGAACTGTATAGAAGGCTGAGAGACAGTTTGAACAAATCAGGCTGATCACTTGGTCTTTGTCTTTGAATGAGATTTTCAATGTGCTCTCTGTTGTCACCATTAATTGTCAAGTTGGGGCATTCAATTATAAAGCTGAGTTGATGAGGAGAGTCTCTGAGAGCAATGATTAAAGTTTGGATTGGTCTAAAGATTACGACTTTGTGAAGTGTCACACTTAATACAGCAGGACAGTTGCATTACTGCAGGCTCATTACGGAAGCAGGCTCATAAATGCACTGGCACTGTGACTGTGCCTAAACCAATTAACTTCCCCCAAATAGCGACATGGCCAAGAGATTTAGCATAGTTAAGCAAATTATGCAAATGACTCTGAAGTGCCTGTTTGGTTTGACTGACTTTTGAAATGCAATAAGCTGTTGACCATCTAAAGCAACCAACCTCAGTGTTGTATGCAGTTGTTTTACATCTCATTTACCAATATCAATTCAAAAATATCATATAATCAGTTATATTAACATGACCTCTAACCCATAAAACATATAACAAGAAGCATTATGATTAATATAATCTGTATTAGAGAAATATGTTATTTGAAATGAACTGTTATTTGAAAAGAAACACAAACCTTGACTGAACTGTCACTGATGCTATGTAAGCCATGTTAAGTCATCTTTTCATTGCAATGGCCATTTAATTGCAAACATGGGCTTCCAGTCACTGGCCAATGCATGAGGTCCAATCACCCACTTGAAAGTTTGTGAACCCTTTAGAATTTTCTATATTTCTGGATAAATATGACCTAAAACATCATCAGATCCTAACATTAGATAAAGAGAACCCAGTTAAACATATGAGACAAAAATATACTTATTTATTTATTTATTTTGTATTTATTGAGAAAAAATGATCCAATGTTACATATTTAATATTTGTTCCCAGCATGCTACCTGCCTCGCCCCAGCACAGATCTAATCTGCATCAATAGCAGAGTCTGAATATCAAAAATGAGCAAATCAGTTAGTCAGACACTACTGTCATCACCATCCTAAAAGAGGAAGTTCACAGGAGAAGACAAAAAATATTTTACAATTAAAGAGTAGTAGTAAATAATGCTATTGGGATATTAATTGGTATTACATAGTATTGTCCTGCTTGTCAACTGGACCACTTCAAAATAAGAATTCTGGTTTGGCAACTTCTGATTCTGATCCAAAGGTCTATCAGAAAAACCCACAAGGACATGACTGCTGGGGATGTTTGTAGAAACACACACACAACTGCAAACAGACAGAAATGTTTCACCTAAACAATCACAAAAACACAATAAAAGAAATTGTAGTGATGTTCCTATCAAAACTTTAGACACCCTCAACTCACTTCCTGCTGCAGCCTTGGAGCGAACTTCACTTTGTCAAGTACCCGCACGTGGTCAAACTAACTGCAAACTAACCACTAAAACTAAACCATGAGACAGACAGTAATGCACACTGACACAACATTAGACCTTGTCTCTTGCCTTTTTAATGTCTGTGATGTTGGAATCACAGTATGTTTAATCAGCCATGTTTTTTTGTTCGGTCATTGTGTCCATAGTTTCCAGTAAATTTATTATTAATGGGAACTGTCTTTCCTGTAAATTCCTGCTGTAAGTGTGTGTGTGTGTGTGTGTGTGTGTGTGTGTGTGTGTGTGTGTGTGTGTGTGTGTTTGGCAGATATCTCTACATGGAAGCCACCATGGACTACCACCTGAAGCTCAACCCTAGCAAGACTGAACTTCTATTCATTCCTGGAACCAATGGTTTTGCATCTTGAGCTTCCTATCTTGTTTGAGAACTGGTTGTTCCTTCTCAAGAAGCAAGACGCCTTGGTGTGATCCTGGATGACCGGTTATCATTTTCTATTTACACTGCAAACTCATCATGCAGGTTCCTTGTCTTCAACATTTGACAGATACAACCCATTCTAAGTCAGGATGCCACTCGGGTGCTTGTCATCTCAAGACTTGACTACTGCAACTCGCTCTTGGCTGGTCTTCATATGCAAGCCATCAGGCCCCTGCAGCTGATCCAGAATGCAGCTGCGTGGCAGGTGTCAATCAGCCCAAGTTCTCCCATGTCACTCCACTGCTGCGTTCATTTCACTGGCTTCCTGTAGCTGCTTACATCAGATTCAAAACCTTGATACTCACCTACAAAACAAGAAATGGACCCTCACAGTCTTCAAACACAGCTCTTTGTTGAACACTTTAGTGAGCTCTAGTTTAAAACACTTATTGTAATGTATTGTAATGCTCTTATATTGTGTATAATTGTGTATATTTACTTCTTTCTAGGTATTCTTTCTAAACACAGGTTTCTGGGGACCTTTCTTCCTTGCATTGACTACAAAGCTGGTCTCTGCAACACAAATGACATTTGAAGGTGAATACATGTTTTGAGGTAAAGGTTAGTGTTTGAGTCTATGTAAGTCTATGCAATGTCCCAACAATTCACAGAAACAAATGTGTGTGTGTATGTGTGTGTTAGATCATGAAGCTGTTATGTCTCCCACAGCCTGAGGGAAATAATCAGGACATACATCACCCTAAACCTTCTGTGTCTTATGCAATCCTTAGTCATGCCACAGCACAGACCTGAAAAATCAATAATCACTCAGGAACTGAATGTCAGTGGTCTAAAGCCATTGTCTCTCTGCTGTTTGCAGTGCCAGTCATGTATTACTTGTTTTTCACTAATGCTTGTGCCTCTCCAAGTCTTCATGACCAGGACGGATTCATTTTCATATAGGATTTCCCCTTCTGTCTTATTCAAGATCAAATTCTCTGGTCAACATTTTCACCTATCTTAATCCATCAATAAATAGAGTCTGGTAATACAATGCTGGGCTTTTTACAGAACATATCCAGTCATTCTAGAAGTGTGTTATTTTGAAAAATAGAGATTGTTATAAGAAGTCTGTGACTGCACATTGACTAAGTCTGATTACACATTGAACAGTTGTGATCTGTCTGTTTGGGTTGAAGGCTGCCGTTGGATGCCCAAGAAGACAAAAACCTGTCCATATTCTGTGGGTGACCAATCAGGATGCATTCTGTGTAATCTTCCACCAATGTTTGTGTGTTGTTTTTATTAATGCCACAAGTTATAAATGGTTTCCATACGAAGGCTTAATTACATCAGCCTAGTCAGTATAATAATGAACCATGAGCCAGAGCCAACCATGATTCAGTGCTTATATCACATAAGAAACATGCAGAACATATAACATGCAGAAATCAGTAACCTTCACTTGGAAAATAATTGTTTTGATATTTAAAATATGTATCCATTTCTAGTTGCTCTACTGTCTGGCTTTTTCAAATGGCTTTTAGTTGTAATAATGTGGGATATAATGTTAAATAGACAAAATTGCAAGAAGTAACAAAAAAGCAGATATTTTAGTCACTTTAGAATTTGAGACTTTTTGTGTTTTCATTATTATATTTATTTATTTTATTCATTTGCATTGTTTTTTAATAAAAAAAAATCACGCAGGAATATTCCTCTGCAGAGAAGTCATGAATCATAATAACTCATTTATTGCTCAATCTCAAAATACAAATTGCAATGAAACAAACAGTAATTAAAAGCATAAAGTTTCAAAAGGTATATAGTGATAATGTGAAAATATAAGATCTGTATCCTGCAAATCTGGCCTTATGCACATTATTTCCTCTGTGTAGGAATACATCTAATATCTCAAGGTCCTTTTCAGATGATAGAAGAGTATAATTGAAATAGAATAGTAACACACATTTATGATTCTTAACGCTGAATGCAAAGTAAATAAGAAGAAAGAGTTAACTGAAATAATATATGCTCTTCATGAACTACAATGAAATATTTCTGGCAAAATCCATAATTTAGTATATGATACCAAGCTGTGGTGAGATTATCTCCTTTTACTTGCCACTTTGGACGTAATAAAACAAAATATTTCTGAATTAGAGGTTACAGGTCTTGGAGACCAAAGTATTCAGGATGGTGAA
Source organism: Crenuchus spilurus (assembly GCA_036984385.1). Lineage (NCBI taxonomy): Eukaryota > Metazoa > Chordata > Actinopteri > Characiformes > Crenuchidae > Crenuchus > Crenuchus spilurus. The sequence goes on along the minus strand of BRDA01053761.1, from coordinate 40,897 downwards.
TACTACTCTTACAAACACATCTGTCTTAAGAACCCAATAACTTTTGTTTAGATTTAGTCAGAACATCCTGCTGCCTTCTCTAGTTTAACTGTTGGGCATCCATTTGGAAGTCTGGTCACAGTATGAGATGAGACAGTATGAGTACTATGTGAAATGATTAAGTAGAACGCCATTGAATGTCTCAATTGTGCCCCCAAGTGGAGAAGTAGAACATGTGACATGTAAAAAGAAACATTTTATGACATTACAAATGTTAATAGCTTAGATTCTTAATATATACATCTGCATGATAAGAACATGACATGTTATAACTAATAAAAAAAAAGAGAAGTTAGTGGAAATTCTCAGTGGGCCTCATTTACCAATATCATTAACTAAAAAATTTTTTCTTACATTTAGTCTTAAATATTACTGTAATTTAAATCCTATAATACAAACATATCAGCACTTAAAGGTATAAGTGTGCTGGTGAGTGGGCATTTATTTTACCCTTACAGAAGAAAAAATAAAAACATTGGTCAACTAGGATTTTAAGAATACATTTTGTAACACTGTTCATAAGGGTACAAGGCATGTTAACAAGCTTATATGACAACTGGCATAAACCTACATAAACATTTATATAGGCTTATTTCAATAAGAGTCATTTGTCATAACGGTTACATTTCGAGCTATATCATTGCACTGCCACTTAACTGCATCCTTGCACCTCTGCACTGTTCATGTACTTCATATATGCTACCTCACACATATGTACACTCTTAATAATGTATGTATTATGTATTTGCGATAGACATATTCAAATTTTTACAACTCACTGTACCATTTCATTTATTTATGTAAATAACACCATACATTACACTCTGCTTAGATGCTAACTGCATTTCATTGGCTCTGTACCTGTGCTCTGCACAATGACAACAACGTTGAATCTAATCTAATCTAATTTGCTAACAATTGACCAAAAGTGGCCTTGATTACAGATGATGCCTATTAGGATCAGTATTTGTGACCCCGCCAGAGAAAACCAAGTCAAAGTCTTTTTTTTTTCCAAATTTGTTTTTTTCAAAACAACTTTTTGTGAATTTAAGTTTTGTTTTTGATCAAATATGTACTACGATAGATATCTGGGACTATTAGCTTTCATTTACAGCAATAAAACGGAGTGGCCAAGTTTTGTTGCTAATGTGAGTGACACGATATTGAGACGATATCTCAATAAGTTGCCCAGTGACTTTGGCCTGGTTTTCCCTGGCGGGGTCACAATTATACATTTTGATGTAGGTTTATGTCTTAATGACCATATTAGCATGTTGTGTAGCTTTATGAACAGCCTCCTTCAGTAAACAGTTACAGATTTTTTAAGAATGGTTGGTGATTGAAACCCAATGGCTTCCTTCAAAAAACTCAAAATGTCCAAAACAAAATTAACTTTTCAAAACCTTTTCTTCTCAAATGGTTGACTCCAGGTGTGAACTATCTTCGCGTAGACTTTTTCAATCTAGAAGCAGTTGGAAAAAATGATTAGACAAGAAATGTTGTAGAAGTTGCTATCTAATCTATTATTCTATGCCTGAATATAATCTACTGTAAGCAGTCCAATCAAGCTAAAATCAAGTTTCTAACTGTTAGACCTGTTTTTGTTCATTTAAACTACAAATCTGAAATGTTAATGTTAAAACAGGAAGCAAATGTCACCAAAATATAACACTGTTGTGCTTATGAATACATATAATTCATTATTTTGTTTAACTTCAAATGAATTTCTCACTTGCTCTGACTTTTTGACCCCGTAGCGTAACTGTGTTGCTTGATGTTCGCTGTTGTGAAACAGGATATCGAAGGTGATGCTTTTAGTCATTGCTTCTTCAATCTCAGGCTTGATGTGAGAGTAGAAGTCTCGAGGTGGGTGCTTTTCATCCAGGTAATTATTCACTTTATATTTTTTCCCAACAACATCAAGTGGCTCTAACTTCACAGCGGAGTTCAAAGCTCGACCAAACAGGAGGATTTTTGTGTCCGAGTCTAAAATACAGTTAAAAATCTTTTTTTGAGATCAAATTATATATATATATGTACATGTACTGCTAAGAGTATAATACTAATAGTCATAATAAATTCAAGTAAATGAGTTTATATTCTTGCAAAAATATTAATGAAATCTTTGGTTTATAAGTGAGAATAGTGAGAAGTGTTCACAGAAATGATAAAGTCTGTAATTTTTAGACATTCACATATGTACACATATATGTGTGTATGTGTGTGTGTATATATACATACAGTGCATGTGTATATATACAGTGTGTGTGTGTGTACATACAGTGCATCACAAAATGAGTACACCCCTCACATTTCTGCAGATATTTAATTATATATTTTCATGGGACAACACTGACAAAATGACACTTTGACACAATGAAAATTTATTGTTTTTATGTAGAAATTTTATGTAATTTATGTAGATTTAGAAAAATTTATGTATTTTAGAAAATGTATGTAGATTTATTCTTCCCTCAAAATAACTCAATATAAAGCCATTAATGTCTAAACCACCAGCAACAAAAGTGAGTACACCCCTTAGTGAAAGTTCCTGAAGTGTCAATATTTTGTGGCCACCATTATTTTCCAGAACTGCCTTAACACTCCTGGACATGGAGTTTACCAGAGATTCACAGGTTGCCACTGGAATGCTTTTTCACTTCTCCATGACAACATCACAGAGCTGGCAGATATTCGAGACTTTGTACACCTCCACCTTCCACTTGAGGATGCCCCAAAGATGTTCTATTGGGTTTAGTTCTGAAGACATGCTTGGCCAGTCCATCACCTTTACCCTCAGCCTCTTCAATAAAGCAGTGGTCATCTTCGAGGTGTGTTTGGGGTCATTATCATGCTGGAACATTGGCCTGCGACCCAGTTTTTGGAGGGAGGGGATCATGCTCTGCTTCATTATTTCATAGTTCATATTGGAGTTCAACTCCCCAACACCTGCTGCACTCATGCAGCCCCAGACCATGGCATTCCCACCACCAAGCTTGACTGTAGGCATGACACACTTATCTTTGTACTCCTCACCTGATTGCCGCCACACATGCTTGAGACCAGCTGAACCAAACAAATTAATCTTCATCATAGGACATGGTTCCAGTAATCCATGTCCTTTGTTGACATGTCTTCAGCAAACTGTTTGCGGGCTTTCTTGTGTACAGACTTCAGAAGAGGCTTCCTTCTAGGGTGACAGCCATGCAATTTGATGTAGTGTGTGTCATATGGTCTGAGCACTGACAGGCTGACCCCCCACCTCTTCAATCTCTGCAGCAATGCTGACAGCACTCCTGCGTCTATCTTTTAAAGACAGCATTTGGATGTGACGCTGAGTACATGCACTCAGCTGCTTTGAGCGACCAACACAAGGTCTGTTCTGAGTGGACCCTGCTCTTTTAATATGCTTGATGATCTTAGCCACTCAGTTTCAGGGTGTTGGCAATCTTCTTGTAGCCTAGCCATCTTCATGTAGCACAGCATTTCATCTTTTAAGATCCTCAGAGAGTTATTTGCCATGAGGTGCCATGTTGGAACTTTCAGTGACCAGTATGAGAGAGTGTGAGAGCTGTACTACAAAATTAAACACACCTGCTCCCTATGCACACCTGACACTAACACTAACAAGTCACATGACATTTTGGAGGGAAAATGACAAGCAGTGCTCAATTTGGAAATTTAAGGGTGTAGTCTCTTAGGGGTGTACTCACTTTTATTGCCAGTGGTTTAGACATTAGTGGCTGTATATTGAGTTATTTTGAGGGAAGAATACATTTACACTGTTACATAAGCTGCACACAGACTTTTCATTGTGTCAAAGTGTCATTTTGTCAGTGTTGCCCCAAGAAAAGATATACTTAAATATCTGCAGAAATGTGAGGGGTGTACTCACTTTTGTGATACTAAACAGACTCCATGAGGGTGGTATGAGATTTTGAGTATGATTCCAAATCCAGACCTCCACGGGGTAATAATTTTGATTTACATTGATCATTTTTATGTTATTTTGTTCTTAACGCATTCCACTATGTAATAAATAAAGATTTTCAACTGGAATATATATATATATATGCATGTGTGTCTGTGTGTTAAGCTACAAGTTTCTTAATCTTCTTAATCTTCTACAATTAATAAACACAAATTCTATACAAAAGACAAAGCATAAAATGTGAAATATGGATATGCCATACTCTCTCTCTATCACACACACACATACACACACAAACACACACACACATACAAGTGTATGCAGTCACCCAAATAATATCTGCTCATTGGTAGATTTGTGGTGATTAATTTTCATTGATGGACAGGGGTTAAAGGCAATGGCATAGCTATGGGAAGCTTTTTTTGCAAGGGAGGGGTGCTCAAAAATGTTCTCTGCTGCCTATGAAAATCTTACAGAATGTAAGATTGGCACTCGTTCGTACAGACCATAAAGTCCCTCTTACATCTTCATTTCTACTTTCTTTGTTAAATAAATAAGTGTTGACCTTATTTTTTGGTGAAGGCATCACTGTGGCAATGTGTATACACCACATTTTATTTTAAAATAACAGTACTACATGTAAACATCATTAGCATTTTCTTCTATTTCTCCAGACTGTGTGAACTTAAAAGAGCTGTGCTAAAATGCCAGTAAAATGCTTAAAGTGCAGTAGGCTAGTTGGAGGTTGTTACCCACATTGTAGATATGTCTTTGGAGACAGAATGTTTGCTAGATGGTTCCCCAGCCCATAATTAGACCCCCCCCCAAAAAAAAAAAAAAATTAAAAGAGATTTTTAAATTGAAAAGCAAGAGGTGGTCTACTGTTAGAAGCTGTAAATCCACAAAGAGGATGTATTATGGTATGTGTTTCTGATTAACTGGCCAGTGTATGTACAAAGTAGAACTACTTCATAAACTGGCAACAGGCGAATGTACATATGTCTGTGTGTAATGTGTATTTGTATTTCTACAGTGCAACATAGATAGATGTAATACACATATATAAACTTACCCCTAGATGTCAAATGTGCAACATAAGGAACTCCATCCCTCTCTCCATAATAAATTCCAAAATGGGAGAAATATTTGCTTCGAGGAAATTCAAGAATATCTCCAGGGTAGGGCTTCTGGCGTGAATTTGTCTAAAAATTACAGACTTCATCATTTCTGTGAACACTTCTCACTATTCTCACTTATAAACCAGATATTTTTAATATTTTTGCAAGAATATAAACTCCTTTACTTGAATTCATTATGATTATTAGTATGACACTCTTAGCAGTATACAATGATCAGTTTTCATTATCAAATAATCTAATGTCCTCTACAACAATAAATAACTGGGTCTTAAAATGGGTCTTAAGCAGTAATATTAGTAATGATATTAGTGATAATACTGTATGCAATGAATTACATACCTGTCTGCATACTAACTATAACTATGCATGTCCTGTCAGTCAATAACTCAATTTAATTAGTCCATATAAACATGGATGAAGTTTTTTTTTAAATACATGTTCTAATGTGCTTTTTACATTTCCTCAGAAATAACTCTCAAGAAACTGAGAACACAATTCTACAATAAAAATCCAGTAGTTAAAAACTTACCAAACCCATTGATGTTGGTTAGGCAGTCGATCTCGTCTACGTGATGAACTTTACTGATGCAGAAAAGTGCTCTAATGTACTCAAAGGCACTGAAGCATTACCAAGAGCTACTTTGGGGTGTTTCCCACTCCCACCTTTAAAATAAATAAATAAATAAAATTAATATTGCAGTAATGGTCACTCTGGGGAATATTAAATTCAGCCAAGCATTTTTAAAACAGACAGCTTAAACTACTAGACCATTTCTGAAAGACACACCCAGGAGCTTGATAACCTCACTATATTGTTCACTTGCGAGTTTTGCTCTTGTTGAGTGTGACCACTGTGCCTGAATACCTGATGAAATAATGGATGGCTTTTAATGATGGAAATAACAGTACACATGCTCAAGCTTATTAAACATCACACAGCTGTTTTGGAGGTTTTAGGTGTGTATTTCCCCTTACCAAAAAGCAGTATATGAAAGTGTACTTGAAGTATACCAATTTTAAACTAAAAATGATAGAGTATCCTTCCACTTTACTTTTTATGTACTTAAACTTAAAGTGGGCCAATGTAGTCCCAAGTAAGTATACGTGGTAAACAAAAGTACATTTAGGGAAATACTAACATGTACTCGAAATATACTTTTTTTTTTTGTAAGGGTCCCAAAGGTCATGAAAGTCACATCTGTAAAATCCAGGTTACATGTGAAACCATTGATAGAAGCTCTGTGTCGTCTCTTTCTCTTCTTTTTTCTACTTAAACTTCTCTTTTCACCAGGAAACATCTGCTTATCACCTGCCCATGGGTAAAACCCTATATGCAAATGACTAAATGTGACGATAGGGCATAGGGCTCTTGCACTACCACACAAAAAACTGTAGGTGGAAATGATCCAATTCTCATACATGTATTTCTATGATACTGTATATCCACTAACAAAAATAAATGTACATAGCATATATTTTCCAGAATAAGTGGTGCACCTTTATTATAATGGCATCCATACCAAGGACAGTAGTTAGTTATTGTGGAAAGCAGAAATCTTACACAAAAGTAAAAATAGACTACAAAAATAATGATACTGACTGCTGTCATTATTATTATTATTATAAAAATAATGCTCCTTTACTATACAAAAGCACATTACCCCATACATTATTGAAACCTATTTATCATGACAGTAGATGTGTTTTTGAGTGTAAATAAATCCTTCTTAATTCAGCCATTATTTATACATTTCACTATCACAGTGACAGTGATTTTCATTTCAGTAATATTGTTACATTTGTATATTATATTCATTTTTTTATCAACTGTGTGAATAATAAAATATGTTTTTCAATCCTTAGATTGTCATTTGATTTTTGTAAAAAAAAAAAAAAAAACTACATTATTAGAATAACAGCAGACAAACATAGATTAAGTAAACATTAACATGAATATCTTGTGTTTTAAAAAGTAGTTATGTTTTGAGTATTAAGAACAATGTTTTGTTCCAGATGTTGTCCTAGATGCTCCTCAGCCATCACATGGACTTGTTAAATTCCATCAAAAGTGCACTTGATAATGAATAGTGAATAAGAAAACCAGATATGGGATGAGAACTACAAATGATACTGAACTGTCAGGAGGAGAGGATTTGAAAGGGTTAAATGAGTTCATTTACATGCACAAAAATGTTTAATATTATTTGCAGGCTATTTATTCTAATATTAATATTTTTCTGAGCAAATAACCACTTACTCTCTGGATAAATTGCTCTTTAATTGAATTGTTCCAGGTGCCTGAAACTGATTTGGTGGACACGATATTTAGCTATAAGCAAACTATTTGGAACTGTGAGATAAAAAAAAACAACAACTTTGTCTCATATTTTGCTTTGTCACTCCACAGATCCACATGACACATGCATGTGGATTAAATGTGTCTTTTAAAACAAATGACCTCACAACTGTCATCAAGTATCCAAGGGAAGAAACAGCAGTCATGGGCCAGAGCAAACAGAAGGGCTTGAATGGCATGTTAGAGATTTGGATAATGCGCTAAATGTGAATGTATGCTCCCCCCACAAAGCTTGCAGGAACTTAAACGATGGGGCATATGAGACATAGACACTAATCACATCCCAGCTGAAAAGTCTGGCCTTGGAGAGAGGTGACATTGCTATAGGAGGCTGGTTCTCTGCTCAGGCTCCACCTGCTCTGTTCTGTAGGCCATATGTAATGCTCTCAGCCTGCTGTGTCTGAGGTGGGGCCGTTCCCCAGCTGCTTCTTCAACTGTGCCATGCTGGAGAGGAGGGGCTGTCTTAGTGATGGGGTTCTGAGATGGTCTGTCACTAAACTGTAACATTAAATAATCTGTGTTTTAAACTCCACTGCATCCTATACTGAGCTGATGCTGTACATTTATATTGCTATTATATTTACTAGATTTTAATGAATGAGATTGCTCCCATCTCAAGAGAAATGTGACAGCTGTCAGCTGTGCTTGAAATCAAAACATTTTTGTATTTAGCTAGTTACAAAGTCAGCTAGATGGTAATATTTTTTATATTTAATTCAAATTCAGCCACCACCCAATATCCAAACACTTCACTAGCACAGTGAGCAGATTTTATTTTCATGTCACTAGCATTGTTCATTAAATTTAATCTCAGAGGCATTAGAAAAGTGTTAAGATTTGTTTTTCATTTTTTTGGAGAAAGTCTTAGATTGCCATTAGATCTGTAGTTTTCTGGGGAAGTGCTAAGTTTTTATTTTACTAGCTAAATGCTAATATTGTCAGTTGCCAGTGTTCTTTTGTGCTCTGTGACTAACTAGCTAAAACATTGTCTTTATATTTTTATTTCACTAGCATTGCTAATTTACAATATTTTTCTAAAATTTGGTTTTCAATCAAATGGACATAAGACCTGTTTTTCACTTTACTCAATAAATGCTTAGATACATTGGATATTTGTTTATGGCTAAATCCTTATTAATTTTCATTGTACTGGCTAACAGATAGTGTACTGCTAATATTGACAATGAAAAATATTTTCATGTGCTGTGTGACTACCTAAAAAAGACTATCCAACTCATTTTTACTTCACAAAATTTAAATGCTAATATTGCCAGCATTTTGTTTTGTGTGATTGGCTAAATGCTATTGCCTTTACATTTTATTCACTAGCATTACTAATTTAGAATATTAGCTAAGACTTGATTTTAATCAAGCGAATATAAGACATGTTTTTCACTTTAGTCCATAAATGCTTAGTCATTAGATTTATTTTACTGAGTAAACTGATAGATAGATAGATAGATAGATAGATAGATAGATAGATAGATAGATAGAAAGAACTTGTTTCATGTACTGTATATCTCGTAAAAACTTTTGAGATTGTCCATTCAGTTTTATTTCACTGCTTAAATGCTCATGTTATTTGACTGAATTTCAAACTACTGTCTTCATTCTAATGTTGTCAAATAATTTTAATTTTCCTGTTTTTTATGAGTAACCAGTGACATTAATGTCAGTTGATATCAATTCCCCTGGCTAATTACAAGCTTGTCATTTTATTTTACTTTCTAAATGCTGTGAATGTCATTTAATAGTTAATTCTCTTTGTGTGGGGTTATTCCAAGCTTTGTAACTGGAAAAAAAAAAAAAAAATAAATAAAATAAATTATAAAAAAGTATAGTGCATCTTCAACTGTGATTTCAGATTTCATCAAATTGAAATTTCATTTGCTATGCATAGTGATTACACCTTAAATTCAGTTTGTACCTTTGAGAACAGTCCAGCTTTCTGAAGCTACTAAATAATTATTTATTACTCTTCTCAGCAATTAAAGAGACACACCCCGCTCACTGAGGTGAACACGCACAAGTTTGTCAAATGGTGTAAAAGTGTGCCCATCTAAGGAAAAACCAGCACATGCCATGTCCAGTCACAATCGGCACCTGTTTTTTAGCCGTTGATTACAGTACCTTTGACCTCTATGATAGGAGCATGCACAATAGCAGGCCTTTAAGGCACTGTTCGTGTGGCCCTTAGTGAACAGCTGTATCAACCTCAGGGCCAGCAACTGGCCAGCACACACAGGGGCTTCCCTTTCTTTATTGCTGAAAGCTCTAATGAGTCAGCACGTGTGAGAATAAGTCATTTGTGAAGTCCTGTCAGAAGCCTGATGTAGGATTGAGTCACTATTACAGTCTTGTATGCATAAAGTTAAAAGAAGCAAGGACATAGACAGTTTATACTAATATATTATTAGCTTTTCATATGATTCCTTTTCATTTTATAGTGCCATTACTCTTTACCCAAACTGCACTTTTGTTTATACCTTGCATATTAGTCATCACAAAGTGTAATGGAAAGTTTTTCATTTACATAAAGTGAACAACATCATGCTGAATACACACAGACACACTGGAACTTTAGCATCACTGTCTGTAAATTGTAATCATGAAAATTGAACAGTGCACTATTTAGCAGCAAGGATGTTGGTCCTTAACATTAGCTGAATTTGCTTGTGGGCACCATTGTTGGTCACTGGGTGAATGTATGCCTGATTAACTTTCTTTGTAACTTAGCTGTATAGCTAACATTATTGTTGGTTGATTGATTAGCACTCACAAAATGGTCTGTTTTTATGAAAAATGTTTATTTCCACTCCACAATTACTGACACTTTTTAGTAAATGCTTTAACAGTACAAGATGATGTATTTATATTAATGTTACCTTACAAACCAGAACCGTGAAGAGATAGTATAGTGGTACAGTGTTACAGTAATCAGTGTCCTATTAGCAAATGATTTTAACATAACCAGATCTTAACATTACATAAAACTAGCTAGTTTATACTTTTATATCATACGGTGGCATGCAAAAGTTTGGGCACCCCTCTTAAAATGCCAGGTTTTGAATCAGACCAATAAGAATCATTTCAAAATGGTATTCACCTTTAATGTGACCTATAATATGTACAATTCCATTGAAAAAGTAACAAATCTTTTAAGGTGGGAAAATAAAAATTAAGAACTAAAATAATGTTGTATAAATATGGACATATTTAAATAAATTTAACTAATACTTTGTAGAAGATCCCTTGAATTAATGACAGCATTCAGACTTTTTGGGTAGGAATCTATCAGCATAGCACATTTTGACTTGAAGATTTTTGGCCACTCTTCTTTGCAAAAGCACTCCAAATCAATCAGATTGTGAGCCATCTCCTGTTTACAGTCTTCTTCAGTTTAACCCACAGATTTTCAACTGGATTCAAGACTTCTTCTGATGAAGCCATTCTTTTGTCAATGTGGAGGTATGCTTTGGGGCACCACTCATTTTAACAGAGGCCTTAAAATTAACTGATATTTGGAACTGTTCACAATTATCTCCACCTTGATTCAAGCCACAGTTCCAACTGCAGAAAAACAGCTTCATAGCATAATGCTTCCTCCACCATACTTCACTGTTTGTCTGGTGTTCGATTTGCAATGCACAATGTTGGTTTTGTGCCAAACATACCTTTGGAATTATGGCATAATATTCAACCTTGAACTCATCAGACCTTAACATGTTTTCCCACATGATGTGGGCTTGTGAGTCCACATTAACATACTGGTGCATCTGGATTTCTGATTTTCATTAGGTATAGATAGATAGTTAGTTAGTTAGTTAGTTAGTTAGTTAGTTAGTTAGTTAGTTAGTTAGTACTTTATTGATCCCTTTAGGTGGTTCCTTCAGGGAAATTAAGGAGACATTATAGACATACTGATTTTAGACATTATATTTATATATATAATTATAGACAAACTGATCAGCACTAAAACAAAAAGGCTTGAAATGTCATTTCATGTGTAATGAATATCAAAACAGTTTAGCTTATTTAATTCAATTCATGAACCTGTCACAAAATTGTGTCTTTTTGATGCAGTGCTGTGTATTGTGATAAAGGCCTTGTGTTATAGGACAAAATGGCTGGTCAGATCTCTTCCTAAGCTGGACATCTAATGAATTCTTGAATGGAGGACAAAGTTATCACTCAACCCACTCTGCCCCCTCCCCCTTGTGTTTAGCAGCCTAAAAATACTCAGACCCCATTATGAGTTAAACTGTGTAGCAAGTCATTTAAACACAGATCAGGTTGAGATTGGTGAAAGAACTAAGACTTTTCTGTACACAACAGTACACTGAAATTTTGCTTTGAGCTTTCCTGATTCAAAAGAGTCAGTGCCTATAAGTACTACCACAATTAACGACAGAAGAAATAAACCTCTGAGTAATCTGAGTAACCTTTTAATAAATTTGACATCATACGTTTAACAATTTTATGTCATATTAACTTCAGAAATAGTAACTTTACAATTTAATAAAGGTTAATTTCTTCACTAAACTTTAATGTAAAATTATATGTTACCTAAGGATATTGGACCATTTCCATCAGTACATTTATCATTAAATGTTACACAATGTAAATGGCAGTTGGTGCTTTTATATGAATGTTTTATATGAACATGATAAAGGAAGAGTTTAATTTAAAAATTGTTTATAGATTTTAATATTTGACATATAACACATTTAGCAAAAAACACATTTACACATGTGTAAATCCCACTAATAACAACATACATAAACTGTGGAAAAAAATGCCATTTATTGTAATTTGGAACAAAACCATGTGAAACAGTGGCTTATGCAAATTACTTGAATATAATTGGTTCAAATGTTATTGGTATAAAAAAGTTACAATATTGCTAATTTCATTAATTTAATATCTATAGTACTAGTAACCTGGAGAGAAACACTTTCATGGAGGGTGTATGATGATGTCACTGGGTCATAACTCAGCAGATCTTCCTTTTCAAACATTTTGAGGTATTTCCTTTGGGAATCTGACAGGGAAAGAGTTCAAGAAGTGAGCCAGAACTATTTTCAGCTTGTGTGTAGAACTGAAATAGATCCACTGCTGCAGTATTACTATGTCTAATAACTATGAACTGGTCATTCTCTCATTCTCTCTCTCTCTCTCTCTCTCTCTCTCTCTCTCTCTCTCTCTCTCTCTCTCTCTCTCTGAGTTTAGAGCACAGGTGTTGACCTTAGCCTCTATGGACCGTATGCATCCATGTTCACATTTTCCTGTGCTCTCTTGTTTCTAGCTTCAGCCCTGGACAAGACCCCTACATGTGATTGAGGAGCCACTGCAGGCTGCTGGATGAAATGGAGTTCAGAGCAACATTCATGGAGCACATGCTATAAATACAAGTAAATATACTGGGAATATTGTAATTGTACTGATAAGCTCTTCACAGGTGAAAAATAATGTTGACTCTACTATTGTTAAATAAAATTATGCAAGTATTTGTAGATTATTTTAATCCAACACTACGTCTTTTAATAAAATGGACAACTTCTTTATACTTTCTCATTAAAACAATAACATTAGTTGATTATTGATACAGATAAACGTTGAAGATGCTTTAATTTCCATAGCTGGAATTAAACACAGAGCTATTGTTTAAACCACAATTAAATGAAATTTAATTACAGTAAAATTATCAGGAGTGCCCAAACGTTTTCATACCACTGTATCATCAGCAGTGTCATAAACAGTAGTTGTTTTGAAATTACATGAGCAATGCAGAAAATTTCAATGTTCAAATGACAATCTTCTTTTAGTAAAAATAAGTGAAAGTCTTCCACATATAATTTATTTACTCTTCAGTTACTGAATTTACAGTTTTTTAAATAAATTAAATGCTAAATTCATTATGGCATCATTCATTATTTTTAATTTGTCAAATTCTTAAAATAAATAGAAACTGCATTAAAATGTATACTGTGCAGAAAATATTTGTAATTGTCTCCTTGTAGAGATGAACTTACTTACAATCAAACAACAAAACATGACATTTGACCAGTGATGTCCAAACTTTTGCATTTGACTTACAGACAGGCAGATAAGCAGATAGATAGATAGATAGATAGATAGATAGATAGATAGATAGATAGATTGACAGACAGACAGACAGAGAGACATGTTTAGAGTCCAAATATCCTTAGAACTGCAGTTGTGACTAATGTTACAAACTACATACTGTAGCTCAGACCTTTCTGTCAAAATACGTCTCTCAACCCCTTCTAAACACCTCCAGGTCTTAATGAAGGTCTCACAGACTAATTAATATGTTTTAGAACACAGTATGACTGTGAACTATAAAAGTGAATAAAACTTCACTAAAACTCATGTCTGTGAGACATTAAAAAAGATCTGGATGTGGTTTGAGATAAGTCGTGTTTGTTTCCTCTACAGGATGTGTTGTTTTATTTATATCATCTGTTTTTACTGACTGTAATTACTGACATTAGTTTTACTGACTGTAAAAGAATTACTGACTATAGTACATCTATTGTTGCAAAGTTTATCATGACCCCTCTGGTCCTGTCCAGATGGGACCACCATACGACCACCAGCAGCAGGTTTTCTTTGACTGGTGGACCATTCACATGTGTGTATGTGGTACTGATGCATCAGACACAGTACTATTGCTTAGGCTTTTGTAGTAGAAATGCACTGCTTGTCTAGTCAGTGTAGAGAGTGAAAGTAATTGTTTTGAACCTCACACATATTAACCATAAAATAGGTTTCAGTAAATGATCTCACTAGATAATGCCCTAAACAGATATTGTCACCTATGTCTAGAACCAGCCCTCTAACTGTAGACCAGCAAGATGGAGCAGCTACAAAGGATGTGCTTTTGTGCACACAGTGTGTACAAACCACACATCACACCCTAACCCTAACACTATCAGTGTCACTGCTGTACGGAGAATGGTTCAAATTATATCTACTGACCTGTAGTGCTCCATTGATAGACTGGCTATAGGGGGGCTGATGAATTGTGCAGTAATAGATGGGCTACACTCAGTAGTTGTGTGCTTAGCAACATAAAATGGTGATGGAACAATATATGTGCTTCTAATATACTATATATATAGTGTAAGTGCATCTGAACAGTTCATTACGACTGTTGTAGTAGTATATAAAGCAGCTTTTACACACCTAAAATGTGCTTTATTATATATTTCATTATACAAACCGGATTCCAAAAAAGTTGGGACACTAAACAAATTGTGAATAAAAACTGAATGCAATGATGTGGATATGGCAAATGTCAATATTTTATTCATAATAGAATATAGATGACAGATCAAAAGTTTAATCTGAGTAAATGTAACATTTTAAAGGAGAAATATGTTTATTCAAAATTTCACAGTGTCAACAAATCCCAAAAAAGTTGGGACAAGTAGCAATAAGTGGCTGGAAAAAGGAAATTGACCATATAACGAACAGCTGGAAGACCAATTAACACTAATTAGGTCAATTGACAACATGATTGGGTATAAAAAGAGCTTCTCAGAGTGTCAGTGTCTTTCTGAAGACAAGATGGTAAGAAGATCACCAATTCCACCATTGTTGCGCAGAAAGATAGAGCAGCAATACCAGAATGGTGTTACCCAGCGTAAAATAGCAAAGACTTTTAAGTTATTATCATCAACCGTGCATAACATCATCAAAAGATTCAGAGAATCTGGAACAATCGCTGTGCGTAAGGGTCAAGGCTGTAAAACTCTACTGGATGCTCGTGATCTCTGGGCCCTTAAACATCACTCACCTCAAACAGGAATGCTACTGTCAAGGAAATAACAGAATGGGCTCAGGAATACTTCCAGAAAACATTGTCAGTGAACACAATCCACTGTGCCATCCGCCGTTGCCAGCTGAAACTCTACAGTGCAAAGAGGAAGCCATTTCTAAGCAGGCTCCACAAGCCCAGACGTTTGTACTGGGCCAGGGGTCTTTTAAAATGGAGTGTGGCAAAATGGAAGACTGTTCTGTGGTCAGATGAGTCACGATTTGAAGTTCTTTATGGAACACTGGGATGCCATGTCATCCGGACCAGAGAGGACAAGGATAACCCAAGTTGTTATCAACGCTCCATTCAGAAGCCTGTATCACTGATGGTATGGGGTTGCATGAGTGCTTGTGGCATGGGCAGCTTGCATGTCTGGAAAGGCACCATTAATGCAGAGAACTATGTTCAGGTTCTAGAACAACATATGCTCCCATCTAGACGTCATCTCTTTCAGGGAAGACCCTGCATTTTTCAACAAGATAATGCCAGACCACATCCTGCAGCAATCACAACATCATGGCTACGTAGGAGAAGGATCCAGATACTGAAATGTCCAGCCTGCAGTCCAGATCTTTCACCTATAGAGAACATTTGGCCCAAGAAGGCCCAAGACGTATTAGACATGAATGGGAGAGCATTCCTATTTCTAAAATTGAGAAACTGGTCTCCTCTGTCCCCAGACGTCTGCTGAGTGTTGTAAAAAGAAGGGGGGATGCCACACAGTGGTAAAAATGGCCTTGTCCCAAATTTTTGGGATTTGTTGACACCATGAAATTTTGAAACAACATATTTTTCCCTTAAAATGATACATTCTCTCAGTTTAAACTTTTGATCTGTGATTTGTGTTCTATTCTGAATAAAATATTAGATGTTGGCATCTCCACATCATTGCATTCAGTTTTTATTCACAATTTGTTTAGTGTCCCAACTTTTTTGGAATCCGGTTTGTATATTAAAATAGCAAAAATAACAGCATACAAACAATATTTGTATGTATAATTAAACAAGGAAAATGTAAGAAGAGAGAAGAAAGGGGTTTTAAATTTTCAAGTAAATTTCAGTATTTCAGTAAATAAATAAAATAAATAAAAATCTAGGAAAATGCAAAAAGAGCACATACTAATAAATAAACTTTTATTAAACTAAAATTAAATATTAATGTGTAACTACTACTGTATTTCCAAAATTAGAATATGATTAAGTTTATTTTTGTTCAAAATGTAATTAAAAATGGTAACCTCAAATTTTTGAGTTTTCAAATTTTAAACTCAAATTTTATATTCATTACACATACAGTGACATTTGAAGCCTTTAATGTTGATACTATTTACAATGAAATATTTTAATTATTATGAATACCGGTAATAATTAACTAATAATTAATCTTTTGAGATTCTAGATTTTTTATTTTGATGAACTATATATATGACCTGGGATTAGCTTGGATAGAGGATGGATGGAGCTATAAGTCAGACTGATCAATGACAAAAGAAAAAAGACTTGAAATGTAATGAATATAAAATATATGACAGTTTACCTTTCATTCATTCATTATCACACCTGCTTAATCCTTATCAGGGTCGTGGTTAGTCCCCTACCCCCTCACTGGGTGCAGGGCAGGGTATTATTTTATTAGTCAACTAAACCCAGGACAGGGTGCCAGTTCATTGCTGGGTGACACACACACACACACACAGACAGACAGACAATTTAACTGACCTGCATGTTTTTGGACTGTGGGAAGAAACCGGAGACCCTGGAGGAAACCCACGCAGACACGGGGAAAACATGGAAACTCCGCTCAGATGGGGAATCGAACCCAAGACCCCAGCACTGAGTGGCAAACGTGCTAACCACTAAGCCACTGTGCCGCCCACAGTTTACCTTTTTGAATGAAATTTAACATTTTCACAATGTTCTAATGTCGCTGATGTACTAGTACTATATTGGTGCCGAGACAGAAAGCTATAAAATGCTAGCAATCTCAAAAAAATGTGTAAATAATAATTTCATTAGCTTAGATCATTTGTAAGCACACAATACAAAGTACACAAGTGTGTCTAGAGATGAGATTTGAATATACTCATCAGTGTGATAATACCTCAAATATAAATTCCTGTCTCAGCTGTGCGCCTGGAACCATTTTCTACTCTACTGTCCCAATAAAAGGCCCTCGCAGTTGTCTCCTGGCCCACCCTGCCCCCTGAAGCCCTCCTTTTTTAAGGAGCCATTGACATTCTGTGGAAGAGTGGCCAGTGGGGTATAGGGTGTCTCAAGTGTAGTGTGAACAGCTGAGAGGTGTGATTTCACAGGCTGGCTGGTCCTGTCAGAGCTCTGAGGCCTGGGAACAGGAGGTGCAGTAGAGGCCCAGGCCTCTAAAGGACACTGACAGGTGGACGGCCGCCAGCGAGGGGGAGGGCAGCCCATAGAAAAGGCAGAGAAGGCAAGCCTGGCCTGGATTCAGTCCAGCAGGCGACTGCAGAGGAGGAGGATATGGACGGCGGAGTGCTGCAGAGGACGGGACAGGCCGAGGCAAATAAACTGGACCGAGTGCATCCGAGTGCATTTTGGGTGAGGGACCAGCTTTCAAGGGATTGGCAAGTAATGAGGTCATCTAAACTGGTTTTCAGTGAAGTCATTTCACTGCATTTTGGATTCCAAGGGTTTCATTATGAAGGGGGCTATTTCTGCTGGTTTAATGTTTTTTGCAACTGTTACTTTGCAAAATCTTTTTTGGTGCAAAGAATGTGAAGCAATGGACCTTTTGCTTGAAAATCTTTAAATTCAGGTCTATTTCAAAATGAACCAAAAGGTAGCCCACTTCGGCTGATTTCATTAGGCCAGTCAACGCTTTCTAGTAAACCCTGGTATAATGGGCTCCAAGCATATGAAAAGACTGGAATTTATTATATGTATAATACAGCAAAAACTGCATAAATTGACATAAATTTGTAATTATGTGTGTTCACCACCAAACTATGTCTTACTCTGGACCTTCTGGAATAAGATATCATGCTGGAAACTAAGACTTCCTGTCCTGGGACTTCTATGACAAATGTTTCCACCATACAACACTGGAAATGTGATGGAGAGATTGTTTACTCTCTGAGATGACATACTTCCTTATATCCCCATATAATGAATCCAGCTATGGAATGTAAGGAAGTGTGTGGTTTCGGAGGGACTTGATCCTCATGGTATACTTCACAGGATAACATACAAGGCATGGCCTAGCATCTCTGAAAAAAACTGGCAAAATATAGTGCAAGCCAAGCTTAACTAATCATGTTTAACTACGTTTTGATAACTTATAAATATGTCACCGATTTATGTAGTTTTCATAAGATGTCTATTTTTCTTTTTCTTGCATGGCGGGAATGTCAAAGTCAGGCACAGGTTATTGATACAACACATGGACAGCACATGGGGGATCATATATATGTAGAGAAGTTTCCTCTGTGACATGCATTCTGTTAGGCACTAGTGATGTGCAGCCAGTGATGGTGCAGCCTGAGTGACAGAACACAGGTGCAGCCTCGGATAAGAGTTTACTCTTATAAATAGAGGGACAGGTGGGAGGAGGCTAATTTGGGTGGGCTGTTACCATACAGGACATAATGGCACATCTATTTACATCTGTCTTTGATGGAGCAGAAAAAATATAGTAATTCTTTTATAAAAGTAGCTTTTGACCTTTAAGGGGCAAAGAAGAAAAGGTTTTAAAGCATATTGACAAATCTGTACAGCAGATGGTGCTCTAGCTCTGGGATAATGAGTTCTCCACATTTTCATAACCATTGGTAATGAGGTATTGGGGCCCTTTTCTTTTTGACACTGCCTGACAAATCCTTTATTGAAAGCCTTTCATTTTGAATGTTGATGTGAACATTTTACTTTGATCTAGTGACAAAGATGGAAATTGCGAATGCTAAAGGTCAAATAGTGTTGGTTTCATATGAAGAACACTCATCTCCACACATTGCTTCAGTTCTTCACCTCCACAGGTGGTGCAGTGAAAAAGTGTTGACTCCTGCACCTCCTGACCTCTCTGAGGGCAGCACGTCTTAGTGGCTGGTAAAACGGAACCAAGTCAGGAGTCTTAGTGAGGTTTGGTCCCCTTCAACCAGCTACTGCGCCGTGATTTCAACCCACAATAACGTCATCTGTGGGATCGCTGCAACAAAAAATGGCACTCAATTTTCACCTGGAAAAGGTTACAGATTGTTTCTATGATCAGTTAAGGTCAGTTTCAGTTCTTTAAAGCAGATATTAACAGATGCACATATTGCATAACAGTTTTCTCCTTGTCAGAACCAAAAGAGCTTGAAAAAGGTCAAAAAGCTCTACACTGCCCTCTAGAGAGAAGAACTAGGAAATGCTTTCAACTAGTTTCTCTCCACAGCACTTCCCATGTTTCAACATTTGCTTGAAAAAAGTCTCAAGACATTTGTAGTAAAAAAATTAAAAATGTTTTATTATAAAGCCAAAGGTCACTTGACAAGTCCTCAGACCAATAAAGCAAAGGCAACCCACAAAAATAATATACAGTACATAAATAATAAATTTGAACAATATATATCAAACCAAACATCACATGTTCATTATTATGCATAAAATGTCCCTTAGTCCCTGATTTCATTGAATGACTTTATGATCTTCCTGGCCATTTTATAACTGCTATGCCCTTTTGTGTAACAAAAATACAATGCACAACAAGCAGAGACCGATAACCATCATATACCTACAATCACAGAAATGTTTTTGAAATGTAATATCTGTGACTGCTTCAATAAAATATTAATAAACCACGGTCCCTTTCTTTCCCTTTCAATTTGCAAGTGCGCACACACAAAACAATTGTATATCTTAAACAGAATAAGAAATTACAACCCCATACATTTTTATGGGTTTATTTTTACATGGACATATTTTCACAGTAGGTATCGCGCAAACTAAATAAACTAAAAGGAACATGAATTGAAAGCCACTCACACAAACCACCCACACATAAACAGAAGTACTAATGCCCAAGAAAAAAAACAAAAACAAAAAAAAAAAAACAAGCCATGCCAGGGGCTGAGGAAACCCCCCACATCAGTGCAGCATTGTTGCAGTGGCACCCGATACAGTAAAATCAGGGAATGATGTACATCACCTCCCAAAAGGCACCAAGACATGAACGTCATTGTGCATCCTACATAAATTAGCAGCCACCAGAGGTTTTCAGTGTAATCATACCCACAAAAACTAGCTGCAGTATCAACCTGGGAAAGGGTGAGTCATTGGTTTTATTGCAATACTCTCATTAAGTAATTTAAAGAGAAGAAACACAGAACTATAGACTTCAAGTCAGTTTTTCTCTGAACAGCACAATTCTTTAAAAGTAATTTGTATATGTGTATTACATTTGATCTAAATGGTCTGTACAGCAGATATAATCTAGCTCAATCCATGCAGAGGGCTGTATAAAATTCAACCCATATCCATAGCTGTACTTTTCTTACTTCTCCTGTTGTCACCTTTGTTCGCAGTATTAATAAAGTCTTTTTGATCCCCTTGCAAAAGGTTTTCCAAACCAAATTCCAGACACATTTGTGGACTTATTACTGTTGTCACTGTTGGTTGTGCCCTTAATTAAGCACTGACAAAAGAGAAGTAAGAAGTATAAGAGTTAACTAAGAGGTGGATTTTCAATAACCTCATACAAGGCACAGATGTAAAACTGCACTTTAGCCATGTGTAGCTTGCACCTTTGCAATATGAACACAGTAAGGCAACAACAATTAGACATTAAGAGTAGGAGATAAGAGCTCTTAAAAAAGGGAACCAACTTTGTCCACATTTCCTTATTCTGCTACATTTCCCCCTCCTCCTCTTCGTCCTCATCTTTCTCTGGTAGCGGCATTTTTATCCACCCTTCGGTGGAGTGGCCGTGCTTTTTTTGGTGGCGCTTGTAATTGTCCCAGTGTCCTGTAGTATACGGACACTCCTGGCACTTAAAAGGCTTCTCGCCAGTGTGGCGCAGCATGTGGCGCTTCAGGTTCATACTTTGATTGCAGCTATAGTTGCACACACCACACTGAAAGGGTTTGGCACCCGAGTGGATACGCTCATGCCGTTTGAGGTTGGCCAGGTTTCCACAGGCGTAGTCGCAAAGGTGGCACTTGTAGGGCTTTTCACCCGTGTGCACGCGGTGGTGGCGCTTCAGGTTGTCAAAGTGGGCAGAGGCATAGTCACATTGCGGGCACTTATAGGGCTTCTCACCACTGTGAGTCTTCATGTGACGTGCTAGATGATTGGGGTACTGTGTGATGAAGCTGCAGGCCGTGCAGGAGTACAGCTTGTCTCCTTTCTCTAGGCTGGTGGGAGAGCCCTTTGCCAGCACGTCCAACGTGCACTTGCCACAGATCTGCGTGGCTGCACCCTCCTCATCTTCCAACACGGATCCACAGATGCGACAGGTGAAAGGGAAAAGCAGTTCAGGCAGCCCAGGGTCCAACTCGTGATCCAGCCCTTCTTTACCCAGCAGCCTGGGGGGGTGATGATCAGCAAGGCTGCCATAGCTATGTAGGAAGTCTGGATCACCACTAATGTGCAGAGTCAGATCAGACACCACAGCCTCTGCAGAAGAAAAAAAAGGATAGGTTTTCAGTGAGGCAAAATAAACTTCTTCCTCTTTGTGGGGAATCCAGTATGAGGAAGTCAACTGACTTCCCCTAACACTTAAATGCATGCTATGCACTGTGTAGTTCCTCTTTAGCTAACAAAGCTGAGAAAGGCTTTCAAATTAGAAGCATACATTATGTCCAACTCAAACGAAGTGGTGGATTAGAAAAGTTTTTGATTGAAATGTTTAACTACTTCTGTTACTGTTATTTAAAAAAAAAAAAAACAGTGACAGTGCTTTTACAAAAATAAGAACATACAGACTGATCATACATATACCTTCCACTGTGGGTGTTGATACATCTGTCTTGTGGCTGATCATGTGCTTTTTTAGGGCTTGACTACTGCTTGCACAAAAATCACACTGATCACACTTGTTGGGCTTCTCCTGAGTATGCATGCGCTGGTGCCTCTTAAGGTTGCCAAGGGAGTTGCAAGCAAATGTGCAATGGTCACACTTGTATGGCTTCTCCCCAGTATGTGTGCGCACATGCCGCTGTAGGTTAACCAACTGAGCTGAGGCGTATGCACAGTGCTGGCACTTGTAAGGCTTCTCGCCATTGTGTGTTTTCATATGCCGCTTCAGGTGGTTTGAGTATCGTGAGGTAAAGTTGCACAGTTTGCAAGAGTAGATTTTGTGGGTGCCATTTGCAGTAGACCTGCCTATGTGCCCTTTCTCCATGGAGCCCTCCACAGGCAGAACCTCTTCGCTGTTACTAACTTCATGTTCTACACTTCTTTCTTCACCTCCACATCGAAAACAGTAGAGTCCTGCTATGTCCAGGGCTCCACTAAGAGGGTCATTAAGCAGCTGACCACACCGTCTACAAGAAAGGTAGGATGAGAAGCCAGTGTCTCCACCCATGTCTTCCTGGTCACTCTCAGTGTCTCGTGGGTCCTCAAAGTCACTCTCCATACTGAGGCGGTTGTAACTGGAGCAGTCTTCATCACTGAAGGCATATGCTGGAATTCCCATGTCAGCAGTCACTGTTTTTGGAAAGAAATCCCAGAACATTGGTCTTAGTAACAAAACATAAGCTGGAAGAAGGCAGGTTTTTGATAAGATTGACAGTGAAATATTGAAACAACACTAAACAATACTAACCAGAGTTTCTTTCAAATCCTATAATCTTGTAGTCATTCTCTCCAAATGTCAAGTCTTGTCCAAGGAGGAAATCACTCTCCAGGACTGGGCTCTCTGGGTTAACACCTGCAATACCATCTTCAGATTCCACTGAGAAACCAAGATAGTAAAGGAGTTATGCATTACGCTATAGTATATATTAAAATCCTTCACAACAATTAAAGTCATGTTACTGATTTAAAAGAAAACCAATAGCAGAACAATGGCATATCTCAGACGACAAGTGTGTTTTCAGTGTAGCAGAGTACTGAGAGAAGCACAAGGGAGGAAAAGGACAGCACAGGGGAGTAAGTGACTGAGGAAGGAACCGTGGAAAGGATTCTGATAAATGCAGGGAGGGGTACACAAGCAGGTCAGAGATGTGTTAGCTCTGGGGTTCTTGGCAGAGAGAAGGTTTATTTAGAGGAAATGGAGTTAGGAAAGAATGCCAAAAGGAAGAAAGGAAGCCAGCAGGACAGTTTTAAGTGAAAATATCATTGAGCCTAGTGTTTAGCAAACCCAATATATAAAACCATTAGCTCTTCTTTAGTATACACCATAATAAGGACCATTAAACTTAGATTTGATAATGAATTTCAGCAATAGATATAGTGATATGATTTGTTACATCCTTAAAATGACACAAAACTCAAGTTAACATGTATAGCTGAGTTAATTAACATGACAAGCCACATAGTTCATAAGAATTGTCAAGAAAGGCAGTGTCACCTTATCTTCAGTAGCCAACAGTCTGAAATATTCACATACGTAATAAGATAGTACTTACATTTAACAGGCTGTGGATTTGACTGTTTTCTTCTGGGCATTTTATAGCGGTCTTCGAGTTGAAGCTTCTTCTGGTCTACTCCGAATCAGCTCATTCCCCCTTTACACTGTCATCTTCCTCTTCCACCGCCAAACAAAGACATGACTATCAGTGTCATCAGCTTGCTCATCACGGCTGTTGCCCACTTTTCTCCGCAACTTCATCAAATAGCAGCAGGATTTATCCACACTCGGCAGCACACGAGTGAGTGTAAATTTTTTACAGGGGTTTAAAGCGTCTTAGCTTACTAAATATACATTTCAATCACCCGAAAAGACAGTCCAACATAAGACAGGACGTAACTAATATAGACACCTTATCAGGTTCCCAAGTTGAGTGCAAGTAAACCTTACTAGCAATATGAACTGTGATTATGAACTGTCTTTAGTTCATAATGACAAGTGCCACAATTAAACTCACTGCTAGAAAAAGACGTCCAGCTTAGATATCGAGTTGTGGATGAACTTTAACATATGTATTATACTGACAAGGCCAGCTAGATGTTATTCCACAATCCAATCAATCATGACAGCGCAGACAAGTGTGTAGAAATGGTGAGAAGGCTACTGAACACAAACTCGTGTTATTCTAACTATAGTAACATTTCAACAACTGATTTCGTCATTTAACTATCATAACAAAGCACAACAACGATAATATTCACTACAGAAAAGTTACACTAAACATACAAAGTGAAATACAGACTGCCTGCTCTCTGCCGGCAAGTTGTAATTAGCCCGCTACATTTGCTTAATTCAACAGCATTTCGGCTAGTACTGAGCGCTAGCATTAGCTTAGCTAACAGTTAGCACTGAGCGTATGTAACATTAGAGTTGATTTCTGGAGTATTTAAAATGTCCCGCAAAGTATTCAGGATTAGTTGTCGTATCGTCCTGTATCAGATATAAGCGGTGGTAAATAACACTGATCCATCCAGGCAGCTACTTAGTCGGCTAGCTAGGTATTGCACTAATATGGAAACAGTTCGTGTTGACAACAATACAAGTGTGTCCACTACAGGAAGTGATTTACTTTAGTGTATGTGTCTCAACCTGCGAATGGTTACACAGGGTCCCTCTACAGGCGACAAAGAGAAAATACTTACATTTCAGCTTTGCTTTCATATTAGTATTTTTTCAGTCATTATTATTTAGTCTGCGCTAAATAATAGTATTTTTATAATAATCATAATTGTAAAAGCACAGTGCGATGTTGTTTAATATCTTCAATTTAAAAGTAAAACATTAACAAATGTGCTTCTTTTGTTTATACACTTTTTAAATACAAGACATTTATCTTGTTTACTGTAACCTGTTGCACAAAATCAAAAGGAAGATAACTGATTACTCCAAGAAAGGGAAAAACAATTATATGGTTTTCTGTTTCAAATGCACAATTTAATATGATATTCATGTAGACTGTATTGTATACTGTGTCAGCCCCCACTGAGTATACAGTGGTGCTTGAAAGCTGTGAACTCTTTAGATTCAATTTCTGCATATATTTGATATAAAACATCATCAGATTGTCACACAAGTCCTAAAAGTAGACAAAGAGAACCAAAAAAAACAAATAAGGCAAACAATATATACTTGGTCATTTGTTAATTGAGGAAAACAATCTGATATTACAAGTACATGCCTGTGAGTGGCAAAACTATGTGAACTATAAGATTAGCAGATCATTTGAAGGTAAAATTTGACTCAGGTGTTGTCAATCAATAGGAAGACAATCAGGTGTGAGTGAGTGCCCTGTTTTATTTAAAGAATAGGGGTCTATCAAAATCTGCCCTTCACAACACGTTTGTGCAAGTGTATCATGGCACAAGGGAGATTTCTGAAGACCTCATCAGGCTGGAATAGGTTAAAAAAAATCTCTAAAGAGTTTAAACTCTACCAATTCACAGTCAGACAGATTGTTTACAAATTGAGGAAATTCAAGAATAGTATCATCCTCCCCAGTTTGGGGAGGAAAATTTTGTGGAAATACATGAAGCAAGCAGTTCACTGGAGCACATCTACCAACACTCAGAAATTAAGGTGGTTGGTTTTGTTTAGAGGAATGGACTAATATTTCTCCAAGTAAATGTGCATGAGCGGATCCATTTAGTTGCAGTTATTGCTGAACCAGGGGGTCACACCAGATACTAAAAGCAAAGATTAAAATATTTTTGGTACTCACAGACAGGTAATATTGGATCATTTTCCTCAAAAAGTAAATGACCAAGTCTAATATTTTGTCTCATTTGTTTGATGTGGTTCTCTTTATACACTTTCTGGACTTTTGTGACAATCTGAAGTTTTAGGTCAAATATAGAATATAGAAAATATAGAAAATTCTAAAGGGTTCACAAATTTTCAAGCACGACTATAAATAAACAAGCAGATACATTATTAGTCTTAGTTTGGTTTATTGATGCACTTAAAATTTTTACTGAACATGAACAGTTTTGGCAAATGTATAGACTTAAAACCACTTCATTTACAAAGTAAATCTTGGTTAATCTAAACTAAACAAATGCTTATATACTGTAAATAACAAAAAACACCACTATATACATAAAAGCAACATTTAATAAAACTATGCTGGATTCATTGTTGTGTTATGGAAAAACAAATAATTCTACTAAAATCTTCAATGAAAAACAAATGCTCAAATGGTCAAATCAAACACTCCTTTCCAGTGCACTGTACATCTTATCTTAAACTGATCACTGTGTCTAATTATCCATCTATTTGTTATACTAACATATAACCTTCCAATTCTTAATATATACCACATTCTACAATACAGCATAGCACTAAAATATACCACTAGCACTCAAAGCAACAGTTTCACTGACGCATGTTTCACTGCAACTAGAAGCAGACTTTCAAAATACAGATTAATCCTAGTCCTAGATTTAGAAGAATGAAAAAACCCTTATTGAAAGGTCAACAGTGCATTTGTCTATGACTGTGCTTAAGCTGTGTCTTGAAACTGGGCCTCAGACTAACACTCTATCACATGTTCTATCAAATAGAGCTTACAGTGAAACATACAATTGTCTTTTCAAGATTGTGTTGGTAGTACAGAGGTTCTTATGTCTTTCAGTAATCACACATGAAATGTGTCTCAGTAATAAGTTCCTTTGATAAGCACAGATAGGTTCACATTAAATGTTCAAATAAGACCATGTTTAGGCCCAATCACGATGGAACACACATGAATTCTCTCTAGGGTGTTGAAAGTTACCACGGGCCTAATATTTTGTTATGTTTTGCATAGAGGTTCTGAGAGTAATAATGACACTTTAGATTATTTAATAGATTAACTTGCATTACTTGTCTAGAATTTGACATCAGTTGTAGTAAGACTGCTGTATTGATATGCTGGATTTGCAATTTAGCCCTGTCCTGACTGGAACTAAATTTAACTGAAAATGATCTCTCTGTGTTCAAGTAAAGCACATTTTTGCCATTTTCTAGTATTTTTTTTGTCCACAGTACAAAATTACATTGAAATGTAGGTTACTAGTGTATTGCAGAGCATGTTGAGGCATCATTAGTACTGAAAGATGCTTCAGAGATTCATTTTGGACTTCCAAACAAAGAAGGCATTATGAAGTCTGTCTTGAGAACCAGACAGATCAGACTCAGTGATGTGTCAGACCTTGATGATGCTGACTGATGATGGTGTTCTCTGGAACTAGAAATAGATAAAAAGTGCAAGAACATCTCAGTTACAGATATAAAAAAACAACAAAAAAAGTCTTGTTATGCAAAAAAGAAATATTTTACAAAAATATGTAGGAACTTCAAGAAGCAAATTGCCTGCTAAAATATGTTAATAGGCTAATGATGATAATTCCTTAAAATTCATTCACATAATTATACACTCATTGGCCACTACACATACCTTATATCTGCACTCATTGTCCATTTTATCAGCTCCACTGACCATAGGTGCACTTTGTAGTTCTACAATTAAAGACTGTACATCGTCTGTTTCTCTGTATAATTTGTTAGCATCATTTCACCCTGTTCTTCAGTGATCAGAGGACCAACTACAGAGCAGGTATTGTTTGGGTGTTGGATCACTATCAGTACTGCAGTGACAGTGACGTGGTGGTAGTGTGTTAGTGTGTGTTGCACTAGTATGGGTGGATCAGACACAGTTGAGCTGCTGATGTTTTTAAACACCTCAGTGTCACTGATGGAGTAAAAATAGTGCACCAACCAAAACTATCCAGTCAACAGCGTTCTGTGTGCAGCTACTGGCTCTGACTTTACATCTGCAAGGTGGACCAAAAAGGGAGGGGTGTTTAAAGCCCTATTTGGATTGGATTAGTTTATCATGAGACATCTGCTTTTTAACTTTTTTCACGTCTCGTCAGTTAAAACTCATGCATCCTGATGGCATTAAGTGACTACAGGATAAGCGAGTTTCTGAAGGGATTATCAGACAAGCTCTATATTAAGGAGAGACACTAGAGGCTGGTCAGACACCAGAGGCGCTGCTGAAGAAGTCCAGAATGAATGGAATTCATTTCTAAATTCTTAATGTTAATTCACATTAATGTACTGTTTTACAAAACATAACTACATAAAACATTTCATGTTTTTATATTTATACAACAGTTTTGAGACTTTAAAACAGCAGATGGGCTCTGCTCAGCCAATGAGCACAGTCACTCACTAACCAATCAGCACTCTGTAGCAAAAATGCTAGCTTTTACTGTACAAAACCGAGCCAGATTAGAAAAACACAGCAATACTGGTTTTCGGAGATTATTTTTATGTAAAATTTTTGTAAACTTTCTAAAATTAATAAAATGTTGCTCATAAAAAATAGGAGAAATGTAATCAATGTTTTTAGCTGTTTAGCGCCATTCACTCCCACTTACTCGTTTGCGCCCTCTAGTGTTTAGCTTTACTTTTTATGAAATAAAAAATGCTCTTCTGGTTAGCGTATGTCGTAGAAAATTATCCATCTGCACAATGTAAATTATTAAATGGTTCTTCAAAAGCTTATTTGTTGGTTTGTGATTTGTGAAGATTTCTGGTGGTTCCACATGTTAAAAGAATAAATATGGCTAGTAACATCCACCAAACATTTTTATTTTCAAACGCAAGACAGTATTTATGGACAGGACTAAAAGTATCAGACGAGCTCTGAGTTAAAACAAAACAGTAGGTAAATCATTCTCTCATTTTCTCAGGGGGAAAAGCACAGACATGGCCACTCGTACCAACAAAACACACCACCACCACATCAGTGTCACTGCAGTGCTGAGAGTGATCTAACACCCAAACAATACCTGCTCTGTGATGGTTCTGTGGGAGTCATAGCATTTGAAGAACAGGGTGAATGGAGGCTAACAAAGTATACAGAGAGACAGTATTTTCTGAAAATTGTAGAACTACAAAGTGCACTTATATGGTAAGTGGAGCTGATATAATTGACAATGAGTGAAGGTACAAGGTATGTGTACCTAATGAAATAGGCATTGAGTGTATGTTCCTTTTATTATCCTTTAATAGCTAGTTTCAAAAATAAAAACCTACCTGCTTACTTAGCTAAAGATTATTTCACAGTGAAAGTCACTGATGCTCTCTCTTGGACTGAGTAACTCTAAAAAAGAAGCTTTCTGTCTTTAAAAATAATTTTTATTAGCTTTTCATTTCCTTAAAACAGGCTACACTGACAATATGTTATTTGCTTTTGATCCAAAGCTTGCATTCTGTGATCAAAATAAATGCACATATGTAAGGACATGCACGTACTTCAAATGAGCTGTTCAGAGGTATAGCAACAACATTCAAATGCTAAATTAAAATCTCAACTCAAATCAGCCCACTGCTAATTGGACATTAAGAGAAAGTATTGGCAGATTCTTATCCTGGTCAGTTACAATTACACAGCCCTACTCTAATGCCACAATCTATCTACTTCTATCTCACCTTGCTCCCCAGCAGACCTCCATTGCGGTAGTCTGGGGTGCTGTGTTCAGACAGAGGTTTTGTTTTCTCCTTGCTGTGGTTGTTGGAGTCATTGTCTTTGATGATATCGTACTGCCTGCAGAATAGAGCAATCACAGCTGCAACAAGACAGATACATTTGATTAGGACAAAGCAGATCAGATCTTCTTGACCTTAAAACATTCACTGGGCATCTGCACAAGAACGAGCTGCACTCACAGCTAAGCAGAGTCTCTTAATGTGTTCTTAAATTCAGATTCAATTTCATTACATTCTCGGAAGATATGGAATCAGCTATGTAATAATAACAATTAGATTCAATGTTAATTAAATGTAGTAATCATAACAATAAACATTTTTGGGCTTCTTATTGTATATGAGCACTAATCTACAAATCTACCAACTGGAACCAGTATGAGATTTAAGAATCACCTGCCCACATTAGTAGCACAGTCATGATGATTAACATTTCTTCAGTCAGAAGGTTCCTGGAAATGTCTAGACCTTCTACTGAAGGGTCCCCTGAGCAGATAATAACAGACACATGCACATATGTTAGTGGACTGTAGTGTGGAGAAATGTAAAAATGTATATGTAGAATTATACATAAGAATCCTACATGATGTATAAAGCATATTACAGAGCAAGGAATCCATAATTCAATGGGTATGGCTTTAGCATAATGATAGCAGAGTCCTATACAGTTCCCATCTTTAAAGAACTACAGTCTATGAGCACCTTGAGCCACCATGTTAGATTGCAGGTGGTCTGATTTTTCAAGGGTTCGAAAATGAACCCTCTTGCTGGCTTGACTCTCTCCATGCAGTCCAATGGACTGGACCTGAATAAAGTAATCTGTGTTTTCATCAAGGTCCCACAGCACACAGGCACGACTGGTGGTATTAACTTCCCTGATGAAGCGCTGCATCAGGCCATCCTGCCTCTGCAATACACAAAACATACAAACAGAACAAATAAAAAATAAAGATCCAGCATACTGTATGCAAGGTTTATTTGGAGAGCACAGCATATTTATAAAACAGTAATATACAGATTGGTCATTCCTGGTCAAAGTCAACTTAAATATTGCCTTTTTAAGTCCATTTTCGGATGAAATTTCTATTTATTTTCTGAATTGAACATAAACAAAAACAATGAACCCATTTGTAAATTTAACATTCTGTTATATACCTTGATATATGGGCCAAAAATGTCCCACCTTTAAAAAACCCCTTATATAAAATCAGTTTAATTGAATTTAAAATACCAAATCTATCAATAAGGAATTTATTATTATTATTATTATTATTATTATTAGTAGTAGTAGTAGTAGTATTAATAATAATAATAATAATAATAATAATAATAATAATAATACAACTACTGTGTATATGTAAACATTATTTTTTGGCAATAACATAAAAAACTAGCTGAAGTGTGCAGAAAGTAGTTTTGAACAAAGTTCATTTATGGGGTTTTATCTACTGCCAAATCAAGTGGTGGGTCATCTTTAACCCTTAAGACAACACAAAGTTTAATAAGCCATACCTTCAACAGATGCCACATTTTAGGTTTCATTTTTTATTTTAAATTCAGTAAACAGTTACTCTGCATTAAAACGTCCAGCCGTATCTCAGTAAGTGTAAACTTAATTTCAGTTAGAAGATCGACAAAAGAAGCAATTTAACCAGGGGTGACCAAGCTGCTGTATGTAGGTTTCTCAACTGAAACAGTGAATTGTTTTAAGGCTATATATCATTTTAATAACTTTCTGAACCTGTAGTGAGATGGCATAACCAATTACTGCCTCTCCCTCTGGAACGTTCCAGGACACAGTGGGTGAATGTGCCCTCAGGAGAGTGACAGAGACGTTGACAGGAGCAGCAGGCCGATCTGTGGGTGTTATGAATATGAACCACTTATTAGAATCTGAACATCATAGTCTGTCATTCACTTTCTAAAAATGAAAGGCAAAACCACAGATACACACTTCAGACATTCAGTAAAAACTAAAAGCTCTGTACAAAAGTGACGTTAAAGTGATGTTTCTGTTGAATTGTCTATAAACTCACTGAAGACATTCATTAGTTAAAATAAAATGTTAGTGCTGAAGTATAAATACAGATTAGTCTTGTATAGGCTTCTGATTATGTGAGAGGAAGAAAAATTCTATGGCATCTCCAAAAATTGGAATATCGTGAAAAAGTTCATTTGTTTTCATAATTGAATTCATTAATATAAACTGCCATATATTTTACATTCATTACATGTAAAGTGATATTTCAGGCCTTTTTGATTTTATGTTGATACTGTCTGAATTTGGAATTAACTTCAAATTCATTCATTCATTATCACACCCGCTTAATCCCTATCAGGGTCGCGGTCAGTCCCCTACCCCCTCACTGGGCGCAGGGCACAACACTATTCAACTAAGCCCAGGACAGGGCGCCAGTCCATCACTGGGTGACATACACACACCACCCAATTCACCTGACCTCCATGTTTTTGGACCTTGGGAGGAAACCGGAGACCCCGGAGGAAACCCACGCAGACACGGGGAGAACATGGAAAATCCGCTCAGCGCTCAGTGCTAACCACTAAGCCACCTTGCCGCCCTAACTTCAAATTAAATATTCTAATAATCTAATAATCTAAAACAGAAAAGGCTTGAAATATCACATTACATATATATTAATGTATTGAATATAAAATATGATAGTTTACCTTTGTAATTAAATTATGAACAATAAACTTGTTCATGATATTCAAATGTTTTTAAATACATTGGTAGTGCTTGCTGATAGTGTCTGTAATGTCTGTAATTATAAATGAGTATCCAAATGACCATAAAACTAACACTGTATCCTAACAGCAAGTGTTATCATGTTGTGCTGTAAAGCCTTGCAGAGTGCCTACACTGGAAACATCAAGTCTGCACGTCAGATCAGAACATAAACACACTCTGGGCCTAATCTGTTGGCTCGCTAATGAGTTATTCCACCATATAACTTATTTATCCAAACAAGGTACATTAGCCAAGATATACTTTTAACCAGAGCTTCCTTAGTCTTGCAATGGAGCTTACAAGTTACCGCAGATACAGATAATGAGTAATGAAATCTTACAATACAGCAGTTAGTATTGTTCAACTGCATGTCTAAATCATCATATTATAAAATTTTTAAAAGCATCGTGATATTTTGATGAACAAATGTGACAATGTTGAGCTCAGAGATGTGACTGCATTGTGAAGAATGAACCTTCTGTTAATTTAATCATCTAATACAATTGCACCATTTAACACCAAATATCACAACCAAGGCTAATAATAATAATAATAATAATAATAATAATAATAATCTTTATTTGTATACCACCTTTCATACATACTTGCAACGCAAATTGCTTTACACACAATTTATAGACATTTAAAATAATAATATAATTAAAATTTAAATAAGTAAAAAATATATAAAAATATATTATAGATAATAATATAACAAAATTCCATGAAGAAATGTCAGATCTAAACAGGATGAGCAATCCACTCCACATCATGCATCTCATTGTGTCATTGCAATGGCAGTAATCACAATTCAATATACTGATATAAATAAAATTATTCCCTTTCAGCATCTACTGTTACTGTAAATTGTTGACTGAACACCAACCCTTCACAGGTCCACTTCATGACTGCAGGATTGTTTTAATATGACTAATCTGCTGTTTGGATTAAAAAACAGAGTGGGCATTATGCTGTGCAAGGTGCTGACAGCAGCTATAAGAACATAATCTACAAAGACAAATCAAAGCAGGTTTACTAAGCAATGGTACTAAATTTGGTACACAGTGACTAGCATATACGAAAGCACAGAGGGAAAAAGGCATTAAAGCAGTCTTATTCTTCTAAACAAATACAATGATTGCATTGTCTCTGTCCTGCTTAAAGGAAACATTTAAGGGTCAAGTTCTTCAGCTAAATGAAAGATCATGGTATATTGCATTTCTGGATATGTAGCCATTTCTGGATTTAGCAGTTTGTGTCTTCTGGCCATTATGCAAATCTGTTCTTTCTACTCTATAATTGGCAGAGTCAGACACTAGTGGACAAAAGCAGCTGCAGTCCAGAGTCCTGAGCAGTGAACTCTGCTCACTCATCTTTATAATGAGATCTCAGCATAGATGCAGTTTTTTTTGGAAGGTAATGGCTATGTGAGCATATCACTTTTTGTTCAGTCTGTATCACGGATCACATTACATTCACATGAATCATTTGAGAGATACTTCACAGTACCTTTTCCTATATATTTGTTTGTATTTAAATGCTTAGAAGACAGGTGATGGAAGACAGGCAGGGAGTGAACATATAGTCACAGCTGATTAACTTACAGCTCATTAGAGCTGCATTTTAAATCACATATAATAACTGCATTATACAGCAAAAAGGATCATTAGTAATTGTTATACTTTGCACAAATGAAATTACTGGAAATCTGTTCCAATGCTGGCATCAGAAAGGAAATTATGATAATAGCACAAAGACAGACCAATCCCAAATTGCTCCTTGGAGCGCATCCCCAGTGTGCGCTTGCCAGATCATTCTCATTTGTCACAGAAATATGTAACTGCCACCCTAATGCATGCTCTCTCTATACAGCTGAATCAAACAACATTATTTGATCCAAAAACCTCCAAGCAGAAGAGGTTTTTATACTGATTACACTGATTTGATGAATCACATCTGAGCCTCTATATTAAGCATATTTGATTAAAAAATATGACAAACAATTAGATATAAAATAAAAGCAGAAATGGTAATGAAAATGTATCGTCTCCTTTATTGAATGAATATTTCACTGACTTTAGATGTCTCTATTTCATTCAACACATGACCACATCATGCACCATTTCCTCTGTTGGACTGTTAGTTGCATTTGACTGACTTGACATGATCTACAACAGATCCTTTCTCAGTTTTACCATATAGGCATTAAATCAAACCCAATGACCAGCTCACTAAAGGCAATTTCCCTAATGCCTGCATGTGCTGGGCTAGGTGACAGCTTTCAGTTCAATCACTTCAAGAGCTCCCTCTATTAAGCACAGAGGAACAAGTACATTGATAACATCCATAATGCATGAATCAGTCATGGTTGAACAGCCCATAAACTCATGTTTGTTGTGATTAAGGGTGTATAAATAGGAGAGGAAAAAAGGAAATAAATAATGAAATTAGTGTAGAGAAATTTAAAACTGTATTGACAAGGCATCCTGTTGCCCGTGGGTGTCTTATTTGCTTTTTTTTTTTGTCTCGGGAGTCTTTGGAATGGGTCTTTCTATAGAGGAGATGGTCAAAAATCAATTGTCAAACAAGCTAAAAAAAACTAGAAAATTGATTAGTTATACTTAATAATTCATGTCAGACTCAACATCTTTTGTTTCAATGTTGTGGACAGTTTACAGCTCAATTGCAGTGTTGTAAAAATCCTTATTTTGCACAATAACATACTACTTTACAGTTATTTATTTTGAAATAATTTGTTTTTTCCCTGAGCTGAACCTGGTATGGTTATTTATGGTTATATAATTAGGAGATTTTCAGCATCAAGGTATTTTAGCATACAGCATATTGAACGTCATCTTCAACTTAATATAAAATAATGTATAGCATTACCTCTCCAAGTTGATGCTCTGTTATTTGGATTTTAATTAGCACTATGCTTTGGAAAGTGGCAGCAGATTGTGTATAAGAACAAAACTGAATACTGATGCTGATATAAAGCTTTATACAATACTGTGTACTATATCCATTTATACTAAATACTGATTCAAACCTTTAAACTATGTGCTATATACTGACCCTAATGCATGAGCACTATGCGGGCAAGATGTGTATAAGAACAAAATGTTAATCTTCACTTCAAAAACAGAATACAGAGTTTGTATACTATACAATACTTTTTATATTCTGTACTAATATATACCTTTATTCTACTGCATAATGAGCACTTTGCTGTGTAAAGTGCTGACTGCAGATTGTGTATAAGAACATTTTGATCTTCACCTCAAATACTGAATACTGAACCTAATCTAACAGTGGCATTAACACTCCTACAGTGATGATCACAGAGATGTAGTGATGAGATAACTAACTGTACTTACTTGCTCCAGTGAGGCAGATGCAGCCGAACAGAACCAGAACCAAACTGACAGTGAAGAGAGTCCTCATATCTTCATGAAAGTTATTGAAAAGGACACGAAGAAAAATGTCTAAAACCACTTTTCCTTCAACTTCTCACTCCTTCCAGCTCCATCAGTGCTGGGAAACTTAATATAAGCAGCAGACAGATGTTTGTGCTGTTTTCACATTAAGAAGCTGAATCATATCCTACAGTGTGCGGTGAAATGACTAAAAACCCAGTTTCTGCTCAGCATCGCGGATCCGTGAAGTCTGCAGATAAATAATGAAAAGAAAACAATTTTATCTCGACATCAATCCAAAGCATACGTCATTACATCGCTACGATCAGAGGAAAACAAACGTCCCTGCTGGAAACGTGAACGTCCTACACTGCTAAAGGTTTGCATTACAACAACAACGCTTAAAATAGCTCAAATGTTCACCAGTGAATGAAAAGCAGGCAGAAGAGAAAAAAAATAAATACGAGCGTACATCCAGTAGCGAATAAATGGCGTCCAGAGCTGCTCTTGTTCGCGTCCTTACTTTGTCTCTCCTGCGCTACGTTTTGAGAATACTAATACATCTGTAGCACATGACCTACAGGTGGTGGTGGGCTGTGGAGGAGCCCTGCTTTCAGCCTGAACACTCACACACTACATCTGACAGGCTGGATCTCTAATGGCTCCCACTGGACACCCAGTCTTCAAAATAAAGTGCCCTAAAGGCTTTATTGGAGTAATGCCATGAAAGAACCACTTTCAGTTCCTTTAAGAAGCTTTTCAGTACATGGTTCTTTAATGAACTGTATGTGAATGTGAACCCTGCTGGTCTAAATTTACTTCATGGTGGTCTGAGGCTACTTAGCTGTTCACCTAGCATGTTCATGCTGATATGACTAGCATCAAAATCATAACGTAAGCTAATTTAACTGGTAGCTAGGCTGTAGTGGTTTTCCCAGCAGGGAATAAGAACCATGTACCACATACAAACTCTTCTGAATTCATTTGTATGAATTTAAGCTCTGAAATGGTTTAATGACTGAACTATTAGGTTGTTTTTCTTGTGAAAATTTGTATGCAGGTAGTCACATGATCAGAACCTTTCAAGTATTCACTTGAGAAAGATGATCTGAGCTGTAAAATATGTTAGTAAAATATGTGCAGTGGAAGGTACAACTGTCATATTTTGATGTTAATAATAGTAAAATGCCACATTTACAGCCTGCTCATAGAAGCTAGGGTGACCAAACGTCCGGGACATGTCTGTATTTCACGTCCTGTCCGGGCGTCCTGGGTTTTTTTAAAAAAGTGAGGAAATGTCCTGGTTTTTAAATTACCTTCATTGGACCATTAAAATTTTAATTTACAGGCACTAGGGCACTGCTCACGGCGCTGCGTGTGACGTAATCCCTGAGCCACGTCAGTGAGGGCAGCCCTGTTCTTAATCAGAATGTAGACAACGTGACTGTCAGTACGTAAGCAACATGCCGAAGCCAAGTGTATGTTTACCGACGGTTTACAAAAGAGTTTCCCCGCTTTCAGACCGGGTGGAGACAAATGGGAAGCCTTGTGCACAGTGTGTTATTGTTATTGTGTGTCATTTGTTTAGCCTACAGAACAGACAATATTTTGTTCACAGAACAGACAATATTTCGTTCGTTACTGAGGGTAACTGAGTATCATGTGTTATTTGGAGTTGAGAGTTAACTTTTGTTGTTAAGTGAGGGATGTTTAGATGAGACATTATTTATTTAATTGTGCTATTCATTCATTACAGGAAATGTTAACTTAAGCATTTTGAATAAAATTATCATTTGTTATTGGAGTTTTTGTTGTTGACTTTTACTGAAAAGCATTTTTAATAAACCAACTAAATATAATGCTATTGTAGGTTTATGTGGGCCTATGTTAAGTGAGTGCAAGCCCCCCCGCTCCATGGTGTCCTGGTTTTCCCAAATGAAATTTTGGTCACCCTAATAGAAGCTATAAACACACAATCAGTCAAAGTAGTGCCAGTGGAATTAAACACACTGGCTCACATTTGCCATTGATAGTAACTATTTATTTATTTCTATTAATACTCATTTAAATGATAATTCTTTTAATCCTAACTGATCAAATCATGCAACTTTGTAGTTTTCCACCACTCACAACTGTGAGTAAGAATAAAAGGAGTAGCTTACTTTACTTTCCAACATTTTCTGAAAATGCATACAGTTTGTGCCCACATAGCTAGATGCCAGTAATAGTCAATGTATTTTTATCATGAACATTTTCCCATCTCTCTTTATTCCTTCAAGATTTATCAACCTGCATTATATACTGTATTTCTAAGACTATTATATGTAAATAATCAAATTGTGTCTCTAGGAACTTTACAATGTTGATTTCATTTGGGATAAACTGCTGACAGTCAAATAGGTGGACGTACTATATAAATACATTGATTTTGCTACATCACTAAAACAAACACAATTTTAAAACTAGGCTAGCCTTTACAACTACATTGCGAGCTTTCCTATGCTGCAGGCTGTAACCTATGCTGTAAAGGAAATAGTTTTACAGTCAGTATCAAAGTCCGTTCAGCTGAACTTTGTTTTTGTTCACTGTTTAGAGTGAATTACTCTGCTGTGCTGCTCAAAAACAACCAAAGGATTTTGAGTACATAGCATGACATGCATGAAGAAGTATTAAAGAGAGTCAATAGGACACAAAGAAGATCTTTCTCTAAAAAACAGAAGAAATGCATCAGTGGGAGGTAAGAGTATAATTGCATGGAAGTAAACAGTGTGGGAACCATGTTCAAACAAACACTTTTCTTAGCGAATATACGATTCCTATCTATTTGCCATTTTTGGTTTGTTCTTCTGTAATAGCAGTCAAGTTATGAGCCTTCCTTACCCATCACTGAGAAATCAAATCCACTCACCAGAGAAATTGATAGAGCAAATCCTAAAGAAATTGTACAAATGCTGCAAAAATGTGATGCAGAGATTTTTGAGAGGACATTGCATGAAGAGTCCATGTACCAGGTTTGTGATGAAACTGTTATCTTAATTGTGAAATATGACAATGTACCATCATAAGCATAATTACCACCTGACAACAAAGTAATATTTACAGAGACTGAACAGCTTGTCCATAATACAAACAATGATGGATGTTGCCAAGAGAGTGGAAATGATTCTCAAGGTAAGATATGTGCACAGCCTGAAATGAGTTTATTAGTGTGTAAATATAGCTCATTAAATCTTTTGTATCTGAAATATATGAAAGGTTAACATTTGCAAAATACATTATAGACCATCAACAGATAAAAATATCAGTCCTTTATTATAATTAATACCACCTTTGTTACAAAAATTGTTCCATACAGTATTTTGGAAACAAACTATTCAATTATACTAAAGTTTTAATATAAAGTCATGTGCAAAAGTTTGGACACTTCTGGTGAAATTGCACATTTTGTTGTTTTTATATGTGAAAATAAGAAACACGTAAGTTCACATCTACAGGGAACAAATGACACTATTTTCTGATATTTTATTTGCTGTTTATTTTCTTAATTTAACACATGTAAAGAAAATAAAACATGAAATATTGAATGTGCCATAACCTCTGTACAGGCCACATTTTACATTAGAACACCCCCCCCCACACACACACACAAAAGATAAATTCAGTAAATAAAGAGTAACTATACATTACAATGTATAAATGTTCTCTGTAGAAGATGCATTGACTTAGTCACTTAATATAAATCAATAAAACAACCAGGAGTGCCCAGAATTTTGAATTATGACTGCAATATTGTATTTAGCTTGTCTGAAGTGCTTTGCTGTGTTAATGTTTCATAGTAAACTATCTGAAATGTCTGATCTAAATTTTATAATATTTTGTAAAATAGATTAAAACATTAAAAAATGAACTGATGTGTAACAATAGGATCCAGAAGACAGTTTAATTGTCCTGAGTGGATGTGGGACCTCAGGACGTGTTGCATTTCTTTTGGCGGTGAATAACTTTTGATACTTCTACATGTTATTTGATTGTTTAGTCTGAAGGCCATGTAATTTCACTTATAATTTCAGTTAATTTCTCCAGTGAGCCATGTTTCAGTGATTTCTCGTGTTGTGCTTTAGACATCCTTTAACAGAAGGCTTGCTGCTCTTCATCAAAAGCAAATCTATTCTTACATCATTGCTGGAGGTGACAAGTGAGTAAGCGTAAGCTGTCTGTTTGAAGTACTAGATGAGACTGTAACATGACTTTGCAGTATCTGAGTACTTTGTTTTTAAAGGGCCCTGCTGACATCACAGGAGGCTCCAGAGGACAACCCCTTGCTGGGAGCATTCATGCTGGATAAGGTGAGAGTGAGGGAAAAGAGGGACAGGATGTGTGTACCACTGTCATACTATGATATAGTGCTATACTACAGTGTAGTACTACAATTTTAAGATACAAACTGGATTCCAAAAAAGTTGGGATACTAAACAAATTGTGAATAAAAACTGAATGCAATGATGTAGAGATGGCAGATGTCAATATTTTATTCGTAATAGAACATAGATGACATATCAAAAGTTTAATCTGAGTAAATGTAACATTTTAAAGGAGAAATATGTTGATTAAAAATTTCACAGTGTCAACAAATCCCAAAAATGTTGTGACAAGTAGCAATAAGTGGCTGGAAAAAGGAAACTAACCATATAACGAACAGCTGGAAGACCAATTAACACAAAGAGCTTCTCAGAGTGTCAGTATCTCTCTGAAGCCAAGATGGTAAGAGGATCACCAATTCCACCATTGTTGCACAGAAAGATAGTGCAGCAAT
>BRDA01053757.1:7106-20403 GCA_036984385.1 Crenuchus spilurus | reverse complement strand
GGAGTAACCACAGCCTGGATGCTGTAATTACAATATGCAAAAATATACAGTATAAATATATATATATATATTAATAATATACAAATGTACACTAAACAATGTACAGTGGAGAGGAGAGTTATAAAGGAGGATGGTAGTAAATTGTACACAGTGCAGAAAATGACAATGAATGTAGAATGTGTATAAAAGTATATACAGTATGTACAGTAATAAATTAGTGCAATATGGATTGTGCAGATGAGAGTGAATATATTACATTACAGAAAGTGCAGGTGCAGTTAAGTGACTATGTGGAGTTTAGTAAGATCACAGCTTCAGGGAAGAAACTTTTCCAGAGTCTGCTGGTACGGGAGCGGAAGCTGTTCATAAACTGTTCATTAATGAAAAAAAACGCGTATGACTTTAGGAAACATTGCTAAACGTTCGTCGGTGTTTTGTGGTAAATAAAAAACGTAGTTTAAATTGTTATTAAATAAAACGCCTTTTTCTTTTTCCTTCACAAAGTAATGTTATATTGAATATTGCATTTAAATTCGATGATCAGATAAACAAAATAATGCATTTTCCGTTTCATTAACGTGAAGTCAAAACATTTTTTTACGTTTAATTTACCAGGTC
This sequence comes from Crenuchus spilurus, assembly GCA_036984385.1. Taxonomy (NCBI): domain Eukaryota; kingdom Metazoa; phylum Chordata; class Actinopteri; order Characiformes; family Crenuchidae; genus Crenuchus; species Crenuchus spilurus. Next base: position 19,785 of record BRDA01053757.1, on the reverse strand, counting down.
ATAACATTCAATATAAACTCTCCAGCTCGAATGCGCCTCGAAAACAATCGTGTCTGGTGAATATTAGCTTGACAATAATATCAAATATGCAGCAACACAATGTTGAATCAATTGTTAAATTAAAATAACTCAAATAAAAAAGGTAGAAAAGTTAAACGCAATTATATTGTAGGCTACTGGCATACATGGACAAATCTTAAAAACAAACGAGTCAAATAATGTATAAACATAGACATAAATATATTATTAATATTTATGACGTATATAATGATTAATTTAAGAATAGCTGATATTATTGATCAACAATAACTTATTATTGATTACAAATTACATGTAATTAAATAGTGCAATTAAACGATTAATTAATATTTTTATCCAGGCATTAATTCTTATTTCACTTTCCAGACAAAAAAGTGCATAAAACTGCACCAAACTTCGCTAACAGTAACGCAAGAACATTAAACATTAATGCCTTCAGAATATTTTTAAATGTACTGAAATGTTATAGAGTACCCACAGCATTAACATCAGCAAATTAAATCACCACAGCTCTTACAATACGAAGTCTGTTCTTAATGTATAAATGGCGTTGTTTTTCTTTTCCCACCCGTATTCCGAAGATAAAAATCGTCTCCCTGCGCTGTGATTGGCTGGTGCTGTCGCGTGTTTTGCGCAACGATTGGCTACCTTCTCACGCTCTTTCAGACTTTCAGCCCGGAACGTGTTTCTTGTTAGTGTTGGCTTGTGAACTATTAAACCAATCGTAATGCTGGTGGGCGGGGTTTGTCGAAAGCAGGTGGGGAAAAAAAATCTAAGACCGCGTTGTGATTTATGTGTACAGCCACTAGAGGTGCTCTAGTCTCATTCAGTTTATCAAACCAATCAAACTTTACGTCTAAGTGAACGTGTATAAACCAAAACACTTAAAAAATAAAATTACCAGCAGCGATGAAGCGTCCTTTACATGCAGGAAATGGCAATGTATAAATATACATATAAACTGAATTATGTACTTATTACAAGGTTACTGTCTTACACTCTATGAATAATAAGTGATACATACATTGTATTATTGATATATTTAAATAGTGTTATATATTCTATGTTTATCTCATTAGTATTCAATAGTCTTTTGACTACTAATTGTATATTCATTATGAGCGTGTAAACAAACAAAACAAACAGAAATAAGCTATGTGAGTGTGTATGTAAAGAAAGACATAAAACAGGCCGACAACTAAACAAACAAGCAGATAAAATGCTTAAAGTGTTAACAGGATTGCTGAAGCGCCTCCTATACGCGCACTCTTCCTTAAACAGTGTGTAGATGAATGAATGTTGAGCTGATTCTCTGCGTCCCTCCTACCGAGGCTACGTCAGGCGCTGGAGCTCCGAGATAATAAAGCCAGAGAAGCAGGAGCGCGCAGCGCGCAAACATTTCTCACCAAGTTCCCAGCTCCTCCTCCTCCTCTTCCTCCTCCTCCTCCTCCTCCACCTCCTCCCTTCCACCTTCAGCCCACGATGAGCCACTGCTGCCGCTTAATGCTGCTTAATTACTAATTTCTCGACTCCCGCGTCCTCGAAGCCCTGTCACGCGTGCGGTGATGCCTCCTCGGTGCAGGCGCGCGTGACCCGTGTGCGTGTGCTTCTTCTGAGGATATTATTCTTACAGTTCATCATTTTTGGGGCGGAGGGGGGTTATGGGAGATCAGCGCGAGCACACAATGGTGCAGAAGTCGACGTCGTTCAGCATCAAGAGCCTCCTGCTGCCGTCCAAGCTGGAGGAGGAGTGCGCCGGGCTCCCGGAGAGACCCGCGGGGATGGAGGGGGAGCGTCCGGAGCGCGATCGAGCCCGGGACGACGAGGAAGAGCACGAGCACGAGGGAGCGGACGGCGAGCAGCAGGAGCATCATCAACAACAACAACAGCAGCAACAGCATCAGCAGGGCAAAGCAGGCAAACACGACAAGCCTCCGTTCAGCTACAACGCGCTCATCATGATGGCCATCAGACAGAGTCCCGAGAAGCGGCTCACGCTCAACGGCATCTACGAGTTCATCATGAAGAACTTCCCCTACTATCGGGAACACAAGCAGGGCTGGCAGAACTCCATTCGCCACAACCTGAGCCTCAATAAGTGCTTCGTGAAGGTGCCGCGCCACTACGACGACCCTGGCAAGGGCAACTACTGGATGCTGGACCCCTCCAGCGATGACGTATTCATTGGCGGCACGACGGGCAAGCTGCGCCGGCGCTCCGCCACCTCGCGCGGGAAGCTGGTGATGAAGAGGGGGCTCCGCTTCGCACCTCTGGGACTAGGACTGGGCGAACGCGCGAGCAATCCACTGTACTGGCAGCTGTCGCCCTTCCTGCCCCTCCACCACCACCACCACCACCACCCGCACTACAACGGCTCAGCGCACGGCTTCCTCAACCAGGGACACGCGGCGGCGTACGGCTCTCTGCTGCCTGGCGCAGACGGACTTTCAAACGGGGACGTGGCCGGGCGCCCCGTGCTGGGCGCCTCCGTCGGCGGCTACAGCGTCAGCTCGCCCCCGGCAGGACTGCTAGCTGGGCACGATGGGTACTTCGTGGCTGGACCGCAGCAGCCCCAGGCCCTGCAGAGCGCGCCGGGATATGGCATCTCCAGCAGCTCACCGGAGTCTCTAAGAACTAGCTTGCCGTCTTTCTCCTCGACGCTTTCCAGCGGCTTTTCCGGAGTGCTGGCGCACCACAAACGGGTCGCGCCCAGTCCTTTCCTCAGCTGAGCTCTGCCAGGACCCACTCGGAGCTAAAAATCTGAAAAAAAAACTTTCCCAGGACCATTCACGTGTCCCTATCAGCACAAAACACGCAAGTTCTCCGTTTCTTTTTTGGCGTTCAGCAAGGATCTATTCTTGGCCCAATTATTATTATTATCGGGTTTTTTTCTTTTTTTATACCTATTTAAATATAGAAATAATTTTGTAACCGTAGTATGATGTCACGCCAAAGGCAATACATATATATATATATGTGTTTTCTATGATTATTAATATCATTATTACTATTATTAAATATTATTTAAAAGCGACCATTTATTTGTGAATGACAATCCACGTTTTTATGTATTTATTGAACATGTTGAGAACGTGTTTGTCTTATTTCTCTCTCATGACCCCATGAAAATGGGTCTCTTTAGTAACTAGCTGGCTCTTCCACCTCCTCCTGCTCCTCTGTGATTATTGAACGTCCTGTACTGTGAATGCGCCTTAAACACGTTCATTCAGGGTTGAACTAACAGGAGAAGGATTTTTTTTAAAGACAAATACTCAGGTCTTTATGCGTCCTGACAATGAATTTAGCAAATTTGTGGACAATAGCTGATATGCAATGCAATGTTTACCCACTGATTTACCTCTTGTATGGCAGGAGAGGACGTTTGTTTTGTTGGTGTGGGCCTTTGAGTTTGTGTTTGTATTATTTGACGCGGTTGAGCTCTGCACTTTGTGTCGCAGTGACATTAGACATGCATGTACTGATATGACTGTTAAACCTAGTGACTTTAAGGTATCAGTATTACGCAGGAGCGTGTCCACCAAGGGTCACATGACCATGTTAGGTTTTCTATCACAGTAGCAATACATCCCCTTATAATAATAGTATCATGGTAGTACCATCATGGTGGAACCATGTTTTTTGGACACTACTATGATGGTACTACAATGGAACATGCAACTAGTCGCAAACAGTATTCCGTTGTACTACTATGTTATTACCACTGTTGTACTCAGGTACAACCATTATGATAGTGTCCAAAAAACATGGTGGTTTTACCATAGTAATACAATCATACAACCATGGTAGTACCACAGTATATTTTTTGTAAGGGTCTGGTTCACCATCCCAGTGTTTTTCTTTTTTTTGTGTTTTTATACACCTTCACTGACCTTCCCTGTCACACCTGTGGCATTTATTGTGACTTTTTAATTTTTTTCTCACGCCTCACCCTCCATCACCTCCAGCCTGCGTTTTCCCTTCGGATTATCTTGTGTTTGATCCGGTGGAGAAACTCGGTTTGTAAAACTGTAACAGTTTTTTTTTGTTTTGTTTTTTTCATTTTTTGAACCTTTAGTTACTGTTAGCCATTCAATGTGCGTTTGTACTAGTTTGCTGTTTTTTGTTATTATTATTATTATTATTATTATTATTATTATTATTATTATTATTACTTTCATGTACAGAAACGCTGAACCTGGTTCAGAACAAAGAAATAAACTATTGTAATATTTCTGTATTAACACAGAGTGGATTTCTTGAGGCACGTGCATTTGCTACGTCATTACGCTTTTTTTGGTCGAATAAACGTAAACAAATTGCCTTGTTGTAACCTGCAGCTCTAACTCAACATCCATAAAATAAGTCAGATTTTTGAAGCACGTGATGCTCGAGGCCATACTGAGTTACATTATATACCATGTTAAAGCAACACTTGAAGCCCCTTAGCCCTTTATTCAAAGCAAACCCGGTCATAAATGTGCAATAAGTAAACTCCAACTGAATTCATGCCTGCAGTGTTTATTAGACGTCGACGCAACGTGTTCACTCAGGTTTGGCGATTTTTTGCTGTGCACGCACTTGAACACGTCTGTTGCTATTTAAAACAAAAAACAAGCAAAAAATCTCCAAAAAGGTTATTTTACACGTAATGTTTAATCGCTGTGTTCGGAGGGTTTTGTTCAACGTTGTAGCTTTGCTAGGAACATAGCATGTGCCAATTTCCCTCTCAAGTACCATCACAGTAGAACCAACCACGCTTTATTGACACTATCATGATGGTACAACAATTACATTAATGCAAAGTTTTACCATAGTAATACTACAATTAGTACTTTATGTGGTAAAGCTAGTTGCATTACTGTACTAGCCTTGGTAGTTTAAAAAAACCAAACATTTTAATAACACCAGCATACAACTATGGTAGTACCTCAGTATATTTTGTAAGGGTTTTTAATATCAGTAAAACTTCAACAAATGACTGTGCAAAGTGGGCCAGATACATGGTCAGAAGTCATATGTTTATTTATCCAGTTTATCTACTTTATGCACCTGATCATTACGATTAAACATTATTTAAAAACAAAGCAATAACTTACAGAAAGTTGTATTTATTTATTTATTTTTATTTTTTACAAATTATTATTATTTTATTGTATTTAATACGAGATTAATTATTTTGTCATAATTATTATGTTTAATTGTACTGTTCCATTTTAGTTTCAGTGCATCAGTAGCTTCTGGCAAACATATCTGGCCCAGTTCATGAAGGCATGTGGGCCAGGTGTGTGGAATACTGTAATATACCAGCACATCAGCTTTCATTCAAATAACACAGATTCCAATGCTGTTGTTGATACTGCACACAGTGCTAATTACTGTATGATAGTGTTGATATTATTGCTGTTTTACACAATTTACATTGTACAGCTAATAAAGCACACACTCTTCTGACAGACATTCTCAGGTTTCACATTCAGCTTATTTGCACTGACAGGAAAAAAGTTACAGCACAGGAATATTTTTGTCCCTTAAGATACAAATAATGTAAACAAATCCTTAAAAAAGAACATGAATGTCCTATTGTGTACCTTAAAGGTTTTACACTCCTTTTTTCAAAGAGAAAAGAGCTTAACAGAGCTGTACAAACTAAAGGAAGTCTGGGGTCAGGAGAGGGTGAGTGGGTTAAATAAAACTTTAAAGACAGAATATGCAACAATTATGTTCACAAATCAAAGGTACTGAGATCGAGGGACAAACCCCCAGTGACAAAGAAGTTCTGACCCAGTGATGGTCCACTGAGTGTGTGTAGGCATATAAACACAAAGATGACCTCTGTACTGGCCAGCTTTGTGACCAGTTGGTTTTATGGGCATTTCTTCAGATCAGAAATCATGATATGAGTGAGCTCCTATCCTGTTCTCAGAAAACGTAGTAAATAAACAATTGTCAGAGCACACCGGAAAAAGAAATGCCATGGAAGAGACTTGGTAAAAGAGGGACAAGTTTCATTTTATGGCTTATTGATTCATGGAGACTCAATAAGTAAGTAAATAAGTACATGAAAAGTAAACTTCCAATCCATATCAAAAGTAAACATTCACATGCAAACAAACCTATGATGGTTCATGTTGACATGCAGGGACACATTTTGTTTCTCTTTAGTAGCCTGGAGGTCTTTCACTTAACTGGCTCAGTGTCTGACCAACATCATCAAAAAACAATGGACAGATCAAATATCACTTTAATTTAAACACATCATGACATATTTGTGTTTATATGTTATACATATTATAAAATGTTATAAATTAAATGAAATGAATAAAAATGTACAACCTTAGACATGCTGCTTCAAATGCAAATACAACAACAACAACAACAACAACAACAACAACAACAACACAAGAACAGTAAGTGTTGGAGCTGAAAAGGAAGCAATCAAATTAAAAGCCACAAACCCTATATGGGTCATTCCAAATTTTACATTTTCACAACACATACTTTTATTTCAGAAGAAAATTCTATTTTTCCTTGCAGTTTTGAGACTGTAATAAAATCCACAAATGCTGCTACTCCAGATCCTCAGTCTTCTACACTGTAAAATATTTCTATAGTTTTCACACCATTGTTACTGTATACTGAACAAATGTCTACAATAGAACCTGCATACAGCATGCTGCTGTAGATCTGCAAAATCTGGTCAAAAATCAGAGCCGGGTTAATTAAAGGATTTAACTTTAACTGCAGTTTACCAGAATTTACTTCTCAAAGCTTCCTGAGATCTGAACACAAACTTTCTTCAGCATTTGACTTCAGTAAGGAAACTTTATTCAATATTTTGTAGCACTAAGTTAATTCAGAGTAATTTTGTAATGTATATTTACATAACGTTCCTGATAAGAATTTAATTTAAAATTAGCTGTTATGTTAGTTTACTGTTAGTTACGTTAGCTGTTACAGATTTCTTAGCGAGTTAGCTTAATAGTTAGCTTAAAAGCTAGTGTGCACAACAGTACCAAAATAAACTATTTACACATTCAATTTTATTATTTGGTGACATTTAGTTGATAACATCTTCAGTTTGTCCTACATGTAACAGTATTTGATCAATTATACTTGCGTGTATGTGTGTGTTGTCATGCTAGCTAGCCTTAGCACCATTAGCTCATCACTTGTGTTTTTTTCTTGTTAGCTTGAGGCATCAGTACAAATTACTGAAGTAGACCAAAGTAAAACATCATAGCAGGTAAGGCTTTTTAAACATTTTTAGACAAATCTTTCTTTGTCTGCTTGCAGATCTGATTAATAGATAATTTATTAGGAGACATATTTATATATCTTAATAGACATATTAAGAGAGAGAAATGCTTGGCTGATTTGGATGTAAGTAAAATCACAGAAGAGTTTATTAAAGAAAAATGACCCCATATTCACTTAATCCACTCTGAATAGGGTTACAGAGCTCAATGCTGCCTAAAATTTCTACTTTAGTAACATATTCTTTTTATTTGTCTACTACAGGGAAATATACTTCACTCCAGGAGAAAGAAAACTATTTCTGGTTAATATTTCCTTTCAGTGTTTTTATACACTTTAAACTCTGCAATTTTAAACATTAAAAATGTAATGGAATGTAACTATTCTTACTAGCTAATTGCTGCAAGCTAGTTAATGTACAGTTCACAGTAATATTACAGTGTATGTTAGAAGGGTTAAGTAGAACAGTGTCCCCACCTTTTAGTTCAGTTTTAGTGTCCCACACAATTGATGACACATTTTTATGGCAGCTGTTTAATCTCATCCAGATGTTTAGTATATATTTTGCACAAGGCATCATTGGAATATTGTTGATACACTAGATCAGGAGATTGTAGTTCATAAATAACCCCAATAAACATGCCACAACACACTTGAGTATGTGATATGTGCAAGCATTTTCAAGAATGTCTTTGAAAAAGAAATGTTATCTTTTTCAAAATAAAAAATAGAGTTAAGTGCAAAATATAAAGTATAAAATAAAAATATATATGAGAAAAGTTTGTATAACAGATTATGTTGTATATTGCAGCATATACAAAAAAAAATTATAGAATCACTATGCACACACACACACCCACACACACACAGCTATGTATATTGAGTCCATTTCTAATTACTATTTTCAGTCACCATGACATTTTTATTTATGCAACAGTCAGCTGACATTTTCAAATAATGGTTATTATTATATTAATTACAGTATATCATTGTTTAGGTTCCACTTCCTTTTGTCTATTTTGTCCATTGCTTATTTGATCAAATAATATTAGACTATTTTTTTTTAGATTAGATACATTTATTGTCCCTGTATTATCTGCAGTAAAGTAAGCTGTAGTTAGTGTCACTACTTCAATCTGTTCCTCTTCCTCTTCCCTTCTTAAATGGTTCTTGATTGTATAGCAGAACACTTTGAAAACCAGTCTGTGACATGCAGGGATCCTTTGTGGAAGCTTTACAAATGCCCCCTTTCAGTGTGAAAGGGGCAAATGAGTTCATGGGGGTTCAGGGGTTATGACTGCAGTTACTTCCTCATGTCACTAAGAAAACTGCCTGTAATCCTTTTTCACAATTCTCCAGCCTGCGAAAGCAGCAGGACATGGCTTAAAAACAAACAGCGGTCCTGAAGAAGCAGGCAACATAGCCTGAATAAGGAGGCACTGCAGAACATCCTACAAGAACCAGGTTTGATAGCTTAAAGAATCAGATTTGATATAATTTGTGAGATAATTAGTGTTTTGGTTAAAATGTTAGTATTATTATACAGTAATTACAATGAAAACAATGCAATCAGGCTCAGATAGTGTTCAGTTACTACAATATGCACGTCTAAATACAAGGAGCTTAAAGAGCCTCATTTTCAAGAAACTTCATGTCACATAAGTGCTCTAAACTAATTAATGCTTGTAAAGAACTGGATGTCCTAGACAGGAACAATTTAGAAACCACTTTTCCCATTTTCTTTCTTTATTTCAGCTGCACTAGTGAGGTTGCAGTTACATTCACATCAACAAACATATTCTTCCACTGAAGAACAGATACCCAGAAAGTTTCAGGCTTAAATCTTAGGACCCAAACAAGACTATAATATGTAGAACAGGTAAGCATCTATATACATGTTACTGAATCTACATAATCTGTGTTAAATATTCTACCCCTTAAATATGCACTGAACAATATAAACAGGATACATGTCACAGAAATACAATATTACAAGGGCCATGCTAGAATGGGTTTTCTGGAGCAGTGCCTTAGGAGAACCATGTTTGGTTCTTCCAAATTATTATTACAGCAAATTTATGTAACCTTTATTTTTAAAGATTTTATTTTTCACAAAATCATTAGTCTCTCTCTCCGTCACACACACACACACACACACACACACACACACACACACACACACACACACACACACACACACACACACGCATGCACACACACGCATGCACACACACTTCTGTATTATTTCAAAGCTCATGTGGTATACAGATAAGGTACTTAAATGTTATAAATAATATGTATATTGTATATTGTAGTGTATACAAACACATATAGAACAATATATACAATAATGTATTTCACTGTACAGAACATAGTACATCAAGGAAGGACTAAATCTAAAAAATGAAAAATAAAGACAAACAAATAAACCAGTTATTGGCAAATAAGTGATGCTCTGAATATGCCTGATTGAAACATGTGACGTGTTTGCAAATGAATTTAACAGGTTCTTACCAAAGTTAAAGTTTGCAATTGGTATAACATTTTCATTTGTGAGCAACATCTTCATACATTTAAATAACAATAAATAGTTTCCCATGTAAATACTGGAACATGCACATGGTCAGAAAAATAGTGAATAGCTGTTATTTTTCAAACTTTAGTACAAAAAGGGAAATGTTTTAAATATCAGTATTACATATAGAGTGCTTAAAAAATATGATTGAGACTTGTCCACGTGAAGAAGATGGGAACTTACGCTTCCAAATAAGGTTGAACTTCCAAATGTTCATGGAATAGAAATGTATCCCTAAAGCATGTGCCATTTACTACCTTTCTGTCCTGTCCCATCAGCATATCTGGCGCCATTTTGAAGGCTGAGCCTCAGTCCTGCATGTTAACAGAAGACTTGATGCATGACAAGGAGAAGAAGAAGACAGCGCCCATAGTAAGTCCTCTGTTGGAGAGGGATTAGAAGCCTGAGAAGTAAATGGTCCATTTTTAACCCTAACACTTCGAGGCTAACCTCCAAAGCTGTTGTGGTACAAAAGCTCCCAATGGCACGCATGCGCACTAAGGTGCTCTGCATTACCTTAAAGGACCTCCGTCCCTTCTGGACTGTTGTCACGCAATGTCCCATTATCACAATTACAGTAATTCAGAGCTTTCCAAACCACAAACTCTTCATGTTTTTAACATGAAATATCAGCACTTATTGTTTGCTCTGGGAAACCTGTGCCGCTTCAAAATGATGGCAATTTTGCAAGATCATGCAAGTCATGAACTCTTGACAAGACACAGCTGTTAACTGAAAGCCATTCCAGGTGACTACCTCATAAAGCTGACTGAGAAAATGCTAAGAAAGCTACATCTAAGCAAGAGGTGCCTACTGTGAAGAATGTCAGATATAAACATATTCTGGTTTGTTTACTTGTTTGTTTACTAAATAATTACAGATGTGTTTATTCACAGTTTAGATGACTTTAGTATTCATCTATAATGCAGAACATTTTTAATAATGAAAAACACTGAAAGTCCTGAAGGTGTCCAAACTATTGACTGGTACTGTATATCTAATTGAAATGCTCTTTGGAGAATCTCAAGTGGTTTTTCTATGGAAGTTTTATTTTAAAAAATATACAGATGAAAATGTAGTCAATACAGTAAATTATTAAATGTGATAATTGGTCAATATTTGTATTTGACTATATTGACAATAGTATTAAAGTTAATAGTTAAAGAAGCCTCACATTTAAAACAAATAAAGACAAACAATAAAAAAGACAAGAAGGGGTGCTTTGAATTTGCCTGATTGAAACGTGCCAATTGGTTGCAAATTAATATATATATTTTTTATCAAAGTTAAAGTTGGCATTTGATGTAACATTGTATTTGTGTAACTTATTAAATGTGATCCTAAGTGAAAGGGTTTGGAAGATGAATACTAGTAAGCTGTGATTGGTTGCAGATAAACAGGGAGAAGCACATTTTAAACCAAACAAGTCTAAGGTGGAAAGGATTTTATTCATAAGCTACAGCAGAAGCTATACCCAGATCTGCTGAAGTTCTAACAGGCTGTCTTTTGAGAGGTGGACAGGTCATCCTGCAGGATAACTGAGGTAAAACCTCCACAGGGCAAGATGAGGCAGAAATAAGACAAACTCCATTAGGAACCATGAGGGAAAGGGTACTGTTTTATCTTTATTGCAAAGTTGTCTTAAATGTAATATAGAAACGTTTACTTTATTTTTTAAACATTTTGAAATTCATTTTATTAGTAGTTTAATAAATTATTTTTTATTAATTTTATTTATTGGGTTTCAGTAAACAAATTAATATCAATGCAGACAGATTCCTATTCTTATAGTTATTCTTATGGAAACTTCTCCTTCTACAATTTATAATCAGACTAATAATAATAATTGACTTTATTAAAATACCTTTTCCATATCTTATACCTACTATATATTATTATCAAAACCATTTTATATGCTGATCAAGGTTAAATCAATGATGTATAGTTTATCTAAGATGTGTATGTAAACATTGATATCAACACAGATCTCTATCTGTCTTTCAGTAACATTAAACTGAGATAATTAATGATACACCACATAAATAGTGCCCATAAACTTGAAGTGTAATTGATATACACATTAAAATTGTAATAACAGGGCTTTCTTACCCTGTAAAGATGGGGTTCAGAAACTGATCAGTTACTTTGTGCTGATGGAGATCAGTTATTGCAAGTCCTTCCTTTCTGTTTTCTCATGCTAGTCCACTACAGAGCAGAGTTTAGTGATCATGTCAGTGAAATAGAAAAAAGTCTGGTCATTTCTGACTGTAGACATTTAAAAGGATTTATTAAGTGGGTGTGATAATGAATGAATGAATGAATGAATATTGCTGATTTATTTCAAGGGCTTTATCTGATAGAACTTCTCTGAAATTCAATGTTGTTAATTCACAATTTCAGATTCAGCAATACTGCACTCAAATCATCTATATATCAATCTATTAATTTCTCTTTCTCTCTCCCATTATTAATTACAAAGTCTCTAATAAGTTCTGACAAGAAATAAAAATGATGATGAGTGCTGATGATTTTCCCCCAAAACATTTCAAACAAAAAAAGTCTAAATACTGAATAATATTTTCCTTTAAGTTATTATTTACAATTAAATTAGGTTATAGAATATAACCAAAAATAACAAAAGCCTTACCTACCTACCAACCTACCAGCCTACCTAACTATGTTTGTGTCTGTATACACACGCACACACGCACGCACGCACACACGCACGCACGCACGCACACACACACACACAAATGTCCCATTCTTTCGGGACAATAATGTTAAAATTACACATATAGTTAATGTGAAGTT
>BRDA01053754.1:17750-33598 GCA_036984385.1 Crenuchus spilurus | reverse complement strand
CTCTAAGCTATGCTGAAGGACCTGTCAACTCATCTCTCTCTCTCTCTCTCTCTTTTTCACTCTCTCTCCTCTGTAGCTGAGCACCTCACAGCCATGCGTCACATCACTCAGCTTTATGAAGAGAGAGAGAGAGCGAGAGCGAGAGAGAGAGAGACAGAGAGAGAGAGAGAGAGAGAGAGAGAGAGACAGACAGAAAGAAGGAGACAGACTAAGTTTCCTGTGGGATCTAAACCGCTCTCTTTTAGCCTCACACTGCTGGAATACCAATTCATTCATCAAAGACTCAATGAACACACACACACACACACACACACACACACATTTTCTCTTTCACTCTCAAGTACAAAGGTATCTCTCTTGGACAATGTATACACTCATCCTTCAGTTCTTTCACACTATCTGTCTTTCTGACCCCTCTCTCCTCTCATTTTCTCTAGTTTTCTCTCTTTTTCTTTGTCTCTCTTTCTTAGTCTTTCTCTCTCACACTCATCTCTCTCTTTTCTCTATTCTGTCTTTCTCTCTTTCTCTTTCTTTGTGTCCCATTCAAACTCTTTCCCCATCTCTTTTCTCTCTCCGTCTCACTCTTTCCTTCTTTCATTCCCCATCTCTCTTTTCTCACTCAATCTCTCTCTTTCTTTCCCCCTCTGTCTTAGTCTCTTTCTCTGTTTATTGCTCTCCCTTTTTCTTTCCTTCCCTCTCTCTCTCTTCCCCATCTCTATTCTCTCTCTCTCTCCCTGTCTCTCACTCTTTCTTTCCCTCTCTCTCCATTCTCTCCTTCTTCCCTCACTTCCTCTATTTTTCTTGGTCTCTCTTTCTTAGTCTTTCACACTCATCTTTCTTTTCTCACACTTTTTCTGTCTTCACCTCTTTCATTTTTCTCTCTCTCTCTTTCTCTCCCCATCTCTCTTGCCTTTCTCCTTCTCTCCCTGTCTCTCTTTTCTCTCTTGTTCTTTTTTTCTTTCATCCTCTAGCTTTCTCTTTCTCCCCTCACTCTCTCTTGCTGATTCCAGTGAATATCTCACATTTCCCTTGCATGTGTGGTTTGTAATCCCCGTGCACGGCGGTAAAGTGATTGAAACCTGTTTTGATTGACTGTGCGAGTACGAAGCAAAGACTTCCTTCTCCCCTGAAGCTGAGAAACCCCGTCTAAAAATAGCCTGACCTTTTTTTTCTTAAAGCATGTGTATTCTCCCTCTTTTCCATTGACAGAAATAGAATGGATTGGTTTGCAGGGGAAACAAAAGGCATCCTCCGGTTGGAGAAAGCACAAGACTTTGCCTGCAATCCCGGGCTTTGCATAAAATGAGCGCTGATAAATTTAGCAGACTTACGTAACCCTTCCTCAGTCGAAATCATACTGATGAGGCAGAAAAGGATATTTATTTCATTCCGCAGAGCTCCCATGCTAATGAATTGTGCTAGCTCCTTGGAAGTGTCACATGCGGCTAGCTAAGTGACAGGCGGAGAGAAGTTGGAATTGGGCTCAGGCTTAAACCCAGATCCCTCACGCTGCCTTTCTGATGAACAGGATCGCCTGCTGAGGGAACGCTTGGCTAAAGAAGACTCAGGAGGAAGAAAAAAAGGAAATAACGAAAGAAAAATCTATGAAAACAAAGCTTTTTCATACTGGGTTTGGAATCTGCAATCGCTGTGCACTGTTCAGTAGCATATTCTGTTTTTATACCACATCGGTTGGGTACTTGATTTCAACCAGGATGAACTGCGCAGGAGTGTTATTCGGTGGTGTATCAGCCATCATCCCCATAGCATGATTCTTCACACCACAAATCCAGCTCCAGCCAAAACATTTTATGGCCATTCTTTCCAAATTCTGCTCACTGTGGCCAAGAATACATCACCTACCATAGTGCGCTGGCTTGAGTCTAGCAAAACATCCCCACTACTGAACGGTCATGATGAAATGTACATACCACACTAGCGTGAGCTCAACCGTGCTGGCAGGATGGAGAGTTTATACCTCAAGATAAAATATTACAGCTGGCAACGTGCCAGTCTGCCTCATAGGAGGGAAATATCACTTCCGTGTTTACAACAGGTACATCATCTGCCTCTTGACATCTTATCTCATGTGTCTCCTGCCTCCTTTAATCCACAGATATCCCAGCAAACTGTCTCTAAACCACTCCCAACTTTCTTGATATGATATCTTATAACTAAGCCTTCTTTGTCAGTCTGCATGCGGAACATCTGCATAACCCACTTTCACTCTGTTAGGCTCTTAAACAGTATTTTATGGTAAGAATTTTGAGGTAGTAATGGATTATTTCATCTAAACGTAATGCTTTTCCTCACCTGCAACACCTCCATACTGCATCATATTTGTAATATTCATGAATATAAAGCAGTTGATTTGTGATGATGAAGTGGGTTTGTGCCTTTGGGCCATTTAAGGAAGCAGGCCGGAGGAAGAGAATTCAGTCAATAATGTATAACAAGGTCATTGTAATCAAATGAAAGCATCTAGCAGACAGAATAATGTATCACCAAGAAAGTCCACTTGAGTGTTTGCTACCTACAAACTTTTATACAACTTTCAAGAATAGATGATTGAATGTTTTTTTCTTGATTGAAGGACACAGAGTTGAGAAACTAAAGGCTACACCTAAAACATTTAAAAGTAAGAGACAAATGATCACTTTATCTACCTCTAGGTGTGTCTCCATATAGTTTAAATAACTCAGTGTTTATGTGTTGACCTTATAAAGAGTTCAGAAATCAGTATTTGGTGGAATAAGTCTGATTTGTTCATGCTCTCCACCAATCTTTCACATAGCTGTTGGGTGAATTTATGCCACTACTGGAGCACAAAATTCAAGCAGCTTGGTTTTGATGGCTTGTCACCATCTAGCATCCTCTTGATCACATTTCAGAGGTTTTCAAAAGGCCTAGAGATTGGGCTGGCCATTTGAAATGGTCTCTATAATCAATTCATTATGTACCTCATTTCATCAAAAACAATTTGAAGTCCATCATTATAGAGTGAGAAAGATTATTCACAAGCAGAAAACATTCAAGACAGTTGTCAGTCTTCCCAGAAGTGGACATCTCAGCAAATTCACAAGATCAGATCCCAATGAGCTACATTTCAGAACTCATAATAAATGTTTAAGTTTATGATAATTATGAAAAAAACCCGAACCAATATGGCCTCCGGAATGGTTACCAGGAGAAAGCCTCTTCTTTCTAAAACTGTGTGAAAGCCTCTTCTTTCTAATCAGCATGTGTGAAGCCTGGAAGAAAGAGGAAGAAAGACATGTTCATGCTTTTGAGAGCAAGTGCATCAGAAAGTTGCTGAAGATCTCATGGATGAAGATGATGATACTGAGCAAGTCTTTGAGATGCCAGAACTGAGAAAGGTGTTACTTCGGTCAGGTGATTAGGCAGCACATGAGAGCACTGAAGGAAGTGTTATGACGGGACTTGTGGATGGAGTCTGAAAATGCGGAAGACCAATAATAACCTGGATGGATAACATCAAGACGTGGACTGGACTATCAGGTGCTAGTCTGCTACAAGCAACGAGAGACAGATGGCATTGGAGAGACGTGACTCATCTGTACAGCCTACCATTGCAAAGTGATGACGGTGCGTGACATGAAATGACATCAGCATTGGTGTAAGTTTGTAAAGATGCATCAGAACAATCCACAAGACTTCTAGAACAATGTCCTTTGAACAGATGAGACCAAAGTGGAGATGAGTGGCCATAGCACACACCATTTGGCGAAAACCAACCACAGCAAATACCCCATACCTGTCAAGCACGGTGATGATTTGGAGCATGTTTTGCAGCCATGGACCCTCAGGACCTTGAAGTCATATAGTTTACCATGAATTTCTTTGTATATCAAAGTATTCTAGAGTGAAGTTATCTACCTGACAGCTAAAGCATGGCTGAACCTGGACAATGATCCCAAGCACACCAGCAAATCTGCAACAGAGACCAGTAAAGTCATACAGAAAATGATTATTTCAAGGTTTCACAAGCTTACAAGCTTTTCGTACACATATGGATGAGATTTGGATGGAGTTTTGGATGTCAAAAACTTTCACTTGATTGGACTTTCTCAAATGTGAAAATAACACTGATAAAGGTACAGTGATAAAATAAGACACACAAAGGTGTTCTTTCTTGTAGAACATTGGCAAAAACGTCTTAATTCCAAACTAAAGAGAATATTCTTTTCAAAAGCTCAAGAAGGTAAATTTCCAGTTTATATTTACACTAATAACGTTGATCACACTGTAGCTAAACAAAGTTACTTAAGGATGAACAAGGACCTTGAATAACATTGGAGTAAATACACATTATAGCATTGTAGCATCCAGCAGCATTTACGGTAGAATTTCTCATTACATGGAACTGAACCTTTGTCTACATCCTGTATAGCTTGTCAAACATCACAACAGCTGCAATGACAGAAAGGATTTGTGGGCGTGGCATGGACAGATCACTTAATATCAGCTCTCCAGCTGCAAAATGAGATTGACCCTAAATTGCTAACATTACGAAGACTGAAAACACAAGTCAAAATGATAAAGTGCTTCAGTGAGTCAGCAAACAATTTAGAAATTTCGTCAGGATGCGGTGGACTGAAAGAAAGAGGTAGTTTTGCATTTTTTCTCCCTTTATTCAGATGTTGAGGGGCAGAAAGCAGGAATAGCTGAGGCAGAGCTGACAGCAGCTTTGGAAGTGACAAACTTATTAGTTAAACGCAGCAACATTCAGACAGGATGTAAAAGGACAAGCTCTCGAGTAAAAAGGACTGTCAATAACAAACAGAGCATGTGCCAGAATAACAGAACATGTGCCAGATAAAGGCATGTAGCCCCGCTGTACACACTTTCTGAGACAGTCAAACATTCAGTCGTTACAAAATTACCTACCTCCAAGTGACAACTTCACAGAAAAAAGAGAAAACAAATAACTTTAATTAAAATATTTCATTATGATTAATCACTTTATGTGTCTACATATTCTCACAAGTAGACACACTTCAGTTATGTTTTTATATAGAAAACACAATAACAATATTTTTATCCAGTCTTATCTTCTTCATCACAGATTATTTCTCCACAAGACAAGACAAGGGCTTGATGTGGGCGGAGACATGACAGAACGTAAACAAAACAGCAGGTGGACACAAGGCTGAGACAGCGATGAGGCTGTGATGGGAGGTTTCACAACCAGTGGCATCTCTAGAATAGAAAGTCAGGTGGGGCACAATACATTCTGTATGGGCAGCATCCCACTCGTCCGTGAAACTACACACAAACCTACTTGCTCAATTAATTCAACCACAAATGCACCTCATCAATGAAATTCCAAAAGGCATAATCTGGTGTTGTGCCAAATTTGGTACCCCTGCTGTAAGAAGCATCCCCTGTTGGGAGACTTACTTACCGGTGATATTCTATTGCCTTTACTTTGGTTATTGTGACCAAAGGAACTTAAATACAATCCATTCCAGTCAGGAATAAAGTAAATAAAGCTTTTACTGAGGTAAGGTGACTGTCTGTTTGTTATCTAACTGTTAACTTTGATTAAATTGTCAACATGATTCATTATATTGTTTTGCTAGAAGTGGCTAACAGTTACTGTGATGTTTTTGAGTGGCAAACTGCATAGCAACGCTGATACCATAAACGGTATTCACATAAGCTCGCATATGCAAATCTTAAATTTTTTATTGGATGTTCCTAGCATGGGGCCAGCAATAGCATGCACCACAGTTAGTTATTGAAAGCATGTTGCACATGTGCACAGTGTTTTTTACTGCTCACTTGCTTAAACAGATGCTGACGGGCTGGCCCCACATTTACTGTCTAAATGAAGACTGCTGAAAATACTGACCTTACACAACACAATGTATTGGGAACCACTGCCTTTTTCATAAGTCAAATACACAACATTTCAATAAAATAAATGTAAACAAAATAATTGATTATGTAAGACAGTGCTCCACAGCGACATCTGGGCCCCACCTGCCCCTAATGTAGAGAATCTAATAAAGTCAAAAACTCAAAAATGTTTACTCTGTTAGAGTCTCAAATGATCATTTTGAAGAAGAAAACACATCATTGTGTGTTTTATTGTTTACAGTAATAAGCTCTCTGAATGAGCTTGTACAGTCAAACATATGGTCAAAACAATAAACATGATCAGGGTTATTAATGTCTACCAGTTCTAATCCAATGTAAAACTATTTTTACAAGTAATCTGGAGCATTTCTATTGGCATGTTTATACAGCACAAAGGTAAGCTCACATATTTTAAACAGTGTCCAAGGAAAACAATAGTTACATTTGAGATGACGTCAATTTCCAGTAAAAATTCAGTGCAAAACAACTGGTGAGCTTTTCAACACTTCCCTTATGCAAAGGAGAAATATTTTCTAATGAAATCCTCTGCTTCTATTATCATCAGTGTTCCACTCAATCATAACCTTGAACCCCATGTAAAATTAGAGAAGGCTGATTTATGCAATCAAAATGGGAAAACTTTAAGTGCAATTATTTCCCATTCTGTGCTATTTTCAATCACAGGCTCTTCGAATTGCCTTGCAGCAACGAGCTCTTTCATGCAAAAATTACAATTTAATATGTGATTCGGATGTTGAAAACAACTCAAGGTCACAGCCAGTACTCCACAGAAACTTTGTCGCTAAGCAAAATAAAGACCTAAATGGTAAATAAGTGACTCGTAAATACACAGATATGTTCCTGGTAACTTCAAATAAATTTGTTTTCCTTTCACTTTTACAAGGATTTTTGTGCACTTTCAGTGCACACTGATGTTTCAGTATTAGTCTCACTGTTAGTCGAAGACTTGATCATAAACAGTGAAAGTGTACACTTATTAAAACCAGAAAAATGTTACCTCCACATTTAATCCATCTATGCAGTGAAACACACAAATTGACTATTGAGCAGTGAGGACACATGCTCAAACTGATAGACAGCCCTATCCATGGGGGGTGAGTTAGGTGCCTTGCTCAGGGACACTTCAGTCATGTCCTACTAGGAACTAACGACTGGGTCTATAATGACTAGGCAACAACTGCCCCCACACTTTGCAATAGTCTTACCTAAGTCTGCCTAAGCTTAGCCATATTAAAACATTCCTCACTGATACTGGCAGAGCTGTTGGTTCACACAATGAGATTGGCCTGCCTTATATGTATTTTAGTATTTCTTTTATCATATTTCTGTGGTTTGACATATAAGAAAACATCCATCCATTCATCCATCTATCCATTATTTATTAGGAAACCAATGCAAACATAGGGAGAACATGGAAATTCCACCCAGATGGGGACTTGAACCCAAGACCTCAGTGCTGAGAGGTGAATGTGCTAACAGTATATAAGGAAACAGTTATTTATAATTCATTTTATATCATCCTGTTTTTATCTTTTAGAATTAAACACACTGTTTGTCATGCCCTGTTTACTCCCAGGCTGGATCACATGACCATGTACGTTCCTGATCATGTTTTGCATAATGTTCCTGCATTTCTGCAAATATTACATGCACAATCTTCAACAATAATCTCCACACCTTCATGTCTTTCACAACCGTTTGGAAAACAACTTTTTCAGTTTGTCACGTTCAAAGTTGCAGTCAAAGAAAACATCCACTGTGACCGTCCCGAGAAATTAGAAGTGACATTCCTGAATGACTAACAGTACAGTGGTAATGATCTAAGTGGGCATGAACTGCTGGAAGAACTAGTGATGTCACACATAAATATAGAGTGAAGAATCAGTGGACCTGATGCAGTTTGTCTGCATTTCAGCTGTAGTCCATTGAAGTCAGTTAGAGATTCACTTTGAACTGAGTGCAACATGAGATTTGCGGTGCTAATAATTACAGGTAAGAGTCTAATCAACTTGTACACATAGTACATAGTACTGCATAGTAGTGCATAGTAACCGGGAAGCACTGTGAAGCACTGGGACCCACTGGGGTCCCGGAAGGCTCAGTCCAGGGTCCTCTTCTTTTTTCACTTTACACTCATTCACTTGGTGAAGTAATTTCTTCTCATGGATTCTCGTACCAGTGTTATGCCGATGACACTCAATTGATGCTTTCCTTCCCTCCTTCTGACACTCAGGTATCCAGCCACATTTCTTCATGTTTGACAGACATCTCCACTTGTATGACAACCCACCACCTGAAGCTCAACCCTAGCAAGACTGAGCTTCTATTCATTCCTGGAATGACTGGTCTGCATCTCGAACTTCCTGTCCTGTTTGAGAACTCCATCGTCGTGCCATCTCAAGAAGCACGAAGCCTTGGGGTGACTCTTGACGACCAGCTATCATTTTCTATTCACATCGCAAATGTGGCGCGGTCATGCAGGTTCCTCCTTTTCAACATTAGATGGATCTGACCCTTTCTGACTGAGGACGCTACCCAGGTGCTTGTCCAGTCTCTCGTCATCTCAAGACTTGACTACTGCAACTCACTCCTGGCTGGTCTTCCTCTAAGAGCCACCAGACCCCTGCAGCTGATTCAAAATGCAGCTGCTCGACTAGTCTTCAATCAACGCAAGTTCTCCCACGTCACTCTTCTGCTGCGTTCACTTCACTGGCTTCCTGTAACTGCCCGCATCAGATTCAAGACCCTGATGCTCGCCTACAAAGCAAGAAATGGACAAGCCCCTCTCTATCTGAATGCAATGGTCAAGTCTCGAGTCGCACCTCGATCCCTTAGAGCTTCCAGTACAGCTCGGCTTGACCCACCATCCTTCAAGACACGGGGGAAACTAAAATCAAGACTCTTCTCTGTTCTTGCACAAAAGTGGTGGAATGAACTCCGTCTGGCTATTCGGACAGCAGAGTCCCTCACTGTCTTCAAACGCAGACTGAAGACCCATCTCTTTATGGAGCACTTAAGTCAGCACTAGTTTAAATCTCTTGTTGTAATGCGTTGTTATGCTCATATTGTAGATAACTGTGTATCCTTCCTTCCTTCTAAAGTATTAGTAATTGCTGTTCTAACAATGTCTGAACTGAAGAGTTGCTTGGACCCTATCCTGTCTTTATTAGCAGAGATAAATTCTCTTATGGGAACAAAGCACTGTTGTACATCGCTCTGGATAAGAGCGTCTGCTAAATGCTGTAAATGTAATGTAATGTAATGGAAGCACTTCATTTGGATTACTCACTGTAAATACACTGCTGATGCTTAAAGTTACATTAAACTTGCCCCCAAGTGGATCAGTGGAACCAAGCCGAGCTGCGACATGGGAAGCAAATTTGCTAACTATAATTATAATGGTCATATTATAGGCTAAGAAATGGTGTAGAGCAAAATGTAGACTCGGCAAGGTTCTGTTTACGTATTTTGTCGCTGTATATGGTCCCACGTTTTTTAATGTCCTCCGGAAACACTTCCTTTGTGTTGTGAATGGTTTTGCAGCACGTTCATGAACTTACATTTGTTTCATGAATCTGCAGCGCATTTGTTAAATTAGGTGCCCATATTGTCATTTTGCTGAAAGTGTTCTCTGTATTTGTATTTGTGAATCTGCAACGCGTTCTTGGCTACCGTATCAATAGACTAAAAATACCTTTTTTTTCTAATTAACTTATATATACACAACCACGGCTTTTGAGATTTCGCTAAGGATTGTCAATCTTTGTTACTTTACCAAATGCTTTATGTCTGTTGATGCCTGAAACCCTTTTCACTTTGTGTTTTAGGATGTGCTACCTATCATGGTTGTTTGTTTAACCTTATGTGAATCTGTAAAGGCACCTCATTCCCAACATCTTAGTAAAAACATTGTTTTAGTAAAAACATTATTGCCATGCTAGGCTGAAACAGTTCAGTGTGAATGGGGCAGGGCTAAATTCACATAGCCAAAATAGAAAATAGGTAAGTATATCTAAATGCATTTGTTTGCTGTGACATCACAGAAAGAAGGAATTTTAAATGGACTGTTACTGCAGCTTAGTTTCCATATATGGACTGTATGGCTACATCACACTCTTTTAGTTAAAAATCAAGGTGAAATTGATTATTTGATAAGTGTCCTTTTAACCACAATTATATTAATAATATTGTAATATTATTAATCTTAGAATTAAATGTTCTATTTTTTGTTGATGTGTCTTAAAGACTAGTTAATCTACGGGGTTAAATGTTAAGCATATCTACCCTGGTTTAAATTATAGAAGAACTTCAATTACAATACATGTTACCTGACAAATGACTGCAATTTAACATGCTGCCCTAGGTGCCCTGACCATGTGTACCTCTTGGACACTCTGTCTCAGGTGTTTCTCCGTGGTGAGGAAGTGCCTGAGACTGGGTCTCAGCAGGAGCCTTCAGTGAAGCTCTCTCTCTGACTGGGCTGGGTTGTGTGTGTGTAAGGCGGAGAGAAACACTGTGAGCCTGGCACAGGAGGCAGATGGTGAGCCGTCTCATACTCTGTGCTCTCCCCTCAGGCGGCTGCCAGGAAGGCTAACAGAGATGCCAACTGTTCCACCACGGACGCCGCAACTGAGCTTTCTCAACTACACATACACAGACACACAAAACGCACACACATAAACAAAAATACATCAGAAAAGAAATCAGGAAAACTGTGAAATTTGTTTTCTATTTATTTTGGACATTTAGTATAAATCTGTTTATTATAGCAACAATATTTGGGTTTTGTTCATATGGAGAGACCAACTTGAGTAACACCACATACATACTAGAGATATAAACACACTATATGTCCAAATGTTTCTGGATGAATGCAATCAGTTTTGCAACTCACAAATGTCATATTTCATCATTTTCTTCAACAAATAAACAAACAAGTAAACAAGTATTTTTGTCTCATTTGCTTAACTAGGTTCTGCTTTTAGGACTTGTGCAAAAATCTGATGATGCTTTAGGTCATATTTAAGCACAAATGTCATGCAAACTGGCTGAATTCTATTACATTTACAGAAGAAATGGATATATAATGGCAAGCACCTGTAGTTTAGAGCTTTTTTGGCTCTAGAGCTGCAGAAATGTCTGAGAAATGACACAAGAACAGCTCAAATGTAGAGCAGACATGACGTTGTAACAAACCACGTGTCTTAGTTTCACTTGCAATGCTCAGTGTGACTGTGACATATGTTATTACACAATGTACCATCACTGCTGACAAGCTTTCCCCTAAGAGTACATATGTACATAAACAATCATTTTTGAGCCATTGAATTTGAAGGGGCAGAGAGAGTCTTATGAAAGAATGTGCTTTTGCATTTGCCCTGGTCTGCTTGACGGTTTGACTGAAAATTAAAACATTTACCCAAATAATTCAGTAAAGTCATTGCTTTTCACATTTTATTGATTTAGATTATCAAATTAGTTAATTGATGTCTTATCAGTAGTCTAACACTCTTAAAGACTACCTCTTGACATTAAAATCACATATTTAGGAGTTATTTCCAAGAAAAAATTCCTTGAATGCCTTAGGAGTTATTTCCAAGAAAAAAGTCCTTGAATGCCTTGCTCGGGTGTAGTTTTACACTCATTCAGTATACACACTGCAAAAACAGCACTACTTAAAATAAACCAAATATTCCTAAATGTGATCATTTTTTCTTGTTTTGAGAAAAAAAATCTGCCAATGGGGTAAGCAAAAGTTGCTTGGCTAGAATTCTTATAACTAGCAAATTAATCTAACTCATATGTGTTATTAAATTAAACTAAATTGTCAAATATTCAAGAAAATTGTGCTTCTTAAAAGCAAAAATTGTTTCAGATTTTTTTTATTTAAACGAGTGGTACAAACTCTTGATTTAGAGTCATTAAAGACATTTCTTAAATTGAGAATTTGTTTAAGTGGCCTTAAAAATAATCTTATTCTTATTCTGGCATTTCAACCAAACCACAGTCATACCCTGTAACTAGTAAATAAAGCTCAAGATGAGCTGAAATATCTTATTAAGAAAAATTTTGACATGTTTTTAGAATTAGTTTAATTTTTTTGTTCAAAACTTGCTTGTTAAGAATTTTTCTTTTTAGAAAAAAAAAAGAAAAAATGTCTATAAAATTTTTTTTTTTAACTTTCTTAAAATGTATGTATGAATATGTAAATAGTCTTCTCCTCTATCTCCGCCCACCCTTCCAGTAATTACCTGACTGCAGCTTGAGCTGAACACCTTTGAATCTTTGAAAACAAACATTTCTGCTATCTTCTATAAGCTACACAATTGGTAAAAGTGAGATGATACAGCCATATGTTTGACCTGGAAACTGACTCTGAAGAAGAAGAAGTCTTATGATGTGTAATTAACTGTTCTACACTGGCTACTTCTTGACCACCGATCATGCATATGAGTGCATGTGGGAGAACATTGCCTTCTGGGCTTTCTGACGTGCCTTGCTTTTTCCATGCTTCATATGAACTTGAATGAACTAGCGTGATGTTGCTACAGCTACACTAGCTGCTTATGAGGACGACCTTTATCATGACATGCTTTCTTCGTCATCATTTACTTATTTGTTGGTGTCTTACTCATATTTCCCTTCCTTCCTTAAAATGTACAGCAGTGTCTTCTAGCTGTCTGAATGTAAGTAGTGCACAACTTAAGGTGGAATGGAAAATGAGATGCTAACTTCAGCTTCGTGAGTAATGTTAGCCGTAATGTTTGTCTTTGATCTGCAACAACCCCAAGTCATATAAAATGTCCTGTCAGCATTTGACATGAATCATCATGTAACTTGTAAGTCTAACGTTGTCTAACATTATCTAGGACACTGCACATTTATGGTACATAGTCAAATGGAGTTGAAGTTAGCTTCTTAGCTGGAAGGCGTCTGAATGTAACTGCTGGTTGAGGGGATTGGTTCTGTCACACAGCCAACCTGCTGTGGCCACCCCTGCCGCAGTCGTCATGCTTGTGTTTTCGTTCCCCATATGCGTTTTTGTTGCATTCCACGTCTCATGTCCCCGCCCAGTCATGTCTCGCTGTCAGGTCAATGTCTTGCACCTGTTATATCGGATATCACAGCCCTGTGTGTGCATTCCCGCTTTGATTATGTTTAGTATTTAGCTCCCTTTTGTCTCTGCGTCCTTTGTCAGTCATTGTGTGTGTTCGTGATAGTTTGTGATTGTCGTAACACTGGTGTATGTCTGCTCTATGGTCACTGTATTTTGTGAATGTTGGTGATGGCATGTGAAATATGAAATCCTGTATGTCTGAAGCCATAATTCAAAGACTTGCGTTGGACTACTGCAGTTCCAGTTTGGAACTACTCAGCTATGGCCTTGACTACGTCACTAATTATATGTCTTCCAGCATTTAAAAATATGTTAATAAGCTGAAAAACTTGGTTCTTCAATTAATAAAATGGTGCAAAGTATAGCATATAAATGAGTGTATGCACATTAAAAAAATTCCATCCATCCATCCATCCGTCCATCCCTGCATCCTGATCAGGGTCGAGGTGAGACTATGGCATTTTACCAGGCGCACGGCAAGCCATTACATTTATCTAAACCTATCACTGGGTGCATTTACATGCCCACACACACACATACTTATACCAAGACAATTTAGAGTACCCAATTCACCTGACCTCAAAGTTTATGGACTGTAGGAGGAAACCAGAGACTCCCGAGATACCCTTGAAGACACAGGGAGAACGTTGAGATTCCACCTGGATAGGAATTCGAAGCAAAGACCCAGCGTGCTAACCACCAAACCACCATGCCAACCACCAGCTATTTTTTCACTTTTGATTTGAATGTACAGTTAATTGCAGTTTTAAACATAGCTGCTGTTTTAAACATCTTCCTGCTCATACATCTCATTTACAAATATCAATGCAGATAACTTGTAACTTTGGATACAGTACTGTTGAAAATCACACTTGCAGTCTCCTGACAATGTGAGAAAGTTGTAAATAGTTGTGCCACTGGAGACGCCAATAAAAAGCTTGTGAGCAATACTGGCTCAGCTAGTAAGTTTACATACAGAACACAACTGTTTATTTAACAAAACATACAAACCACTTAATGGAAGGTAATTAATGAAAGTAAAATAAATAAGATAATTAACAGAAATCATAACTCCACAGAATGGGAAGCTCCACTGGGTGGCTCCAGTATTTCTTGCTGTGTTTAAACACAGTAGAGTTCTATAGCCTGAGGAGTTACTGCTCTTGATAATTGTAATTGGAGTCATTATTGCAAAGATCTGTACTTTAATTCTTTCTGTATCTGCAGTGTCCATATTATTACAATTCTGCTCGGTAATGATGCTGTTGAGTAAACCCAGAGCTCTTTCAGTAACAGGATCGTGCTCTGGTTAAAGTAATGCAGCTTGGTTAGTGCTTATGTCAAATCAGCTCTATAATGGACTTCATGCTAATGTAATAACAATGTTTGCAAAAGCACAGTCATATGACATGCTATTGTTGAATGATTGTATATGTGATATAACACTGATGGTGAAAATCCAGGCCACAATAATGAAATGTAACTTTATGCAAAAGGCAAAACACTCATGATATGTTGTAATTTGAGGAAATTACATGAGTAATTTATGCTGTGAGAATCGGCCTGTCATATCCCTTTAAAAATACATTACAGGACTTTTTTCGGGTAAATCTAATCCAGCTCTGATAATGCTTATGTCAAATTAGCTCGGTGTTGGCTTTATTGTTGGGATACAGCCACACATGCTAGAGACAGATGGTGCATTTGTCCTTAAAGACACTTTCTCCACTCTTGTCATTAACCTGAATTAATGATATCTGGCCTCAACAACTATTCAGCCTTGGCTCATCTATTCTCTCTCTCTCTCTCTCTCTCTCTCTCTCTCTCTCTCTCTCTGCATCTGTCTTTCTTTGTCTGTCCGTTTCTCTCCCGCTCCATGTCTATCTGCCTTTCTCTCTCTCTCTCTCTCTCTCTCTCTCTCTCTCCTCTTGCTCTCTCATCCTAACAGATGCTTCTTCTAAATGGTGTCACATAGTCATTGACTGACATCTGGACTGGACCTCTTCTGATCTGACCGTAGTGGTTTATGACCAAAGTGTTTGTGACTGTGAGATTATGTAACTATTCCTGAGTTAGACATAGAAAGAAACTGGAATACTGTGGTGAAGTGAGTGGAAATAATGTTCAATGGCAGCCTGTTCCAGTTCTAATAGACTACTCTCAGGTTGAGAAAAGGTAGGGTGACCAGACGTCAACTTTTACCCGGACATGTCCTCTTTTTGAGACCTAAAAAGAATGTCAGGGCGGAATTTCACAAACGTCCAGGATTTTGTTGTACTCGAGAAGCGTTTCGTTCACTAACTAGTCTCGCCCTCCCCCTATTCCGTTTGGTTCACTTGAGTGAGATGTTACGCTATATTAAATGAAGACCCAGCTGAAATACAAGCCAGTTTCCCTTTAGGCTGCCACAAGCTCATTGATTGGCTCTGCCGTTTCTTGCTAACGTGTGATTGGCCGTCACCGCTGTCACTCCCTCAAATGGAGTGTGGACTGCAATTTGGCTGGCAGTACGTTAACATGTTGAGCGTTTGTTCTGCCTGTGTCACGTCAGCTAGACATATTTTAATATCAGCGGTTTCATATTAAAATTCATTCATATTTACATTATGGAGTAAAAACTCATTTTTATTCGTCTTTAAGACTTAATAAAACTATTATCAATGTGAATCTCCGTACATTTATCTACCGAATAGTGTCTGACCATCTGTGTGTGTGTGTGTCTGTGTGTGAGTTTACATTTATACTTACTTAAAATTATACTTTGGCGACTATAATTTTATACAGATCGACTGCACTGTGTCCGTCTTGTTTGCGAGTTGTACAATTG